>JANHFP010001638.1:23963-38004 GCA_032468135.1 Calamaria suluensis
GGCTTTTCCAAGTCTTCCTGGAAGAGGGACCGCCGCGCTTTTCTAACGAGATGGGGAATCGGCGGCGGCTGTTGCTGATTTCCAACTCCACCCGCTACGGAGGAGGCTACTTAGACCATTGCCAGGAACAGATCAAGAGCTTCCTGGGGGCGTAAGTTTACACGGGAGGCAGCGCCCGGTGAGAAGAGGCGCTGCCTCTCCAGGTTGACCATCCCTTTCCCTCCTCGGCTTCTCCACTTCGCTTGCTGGTTGTACACACTGCCTCCTTTTCAAAGTGAAAGAAGAATGGCAAAAGCCGCAAAACTATTTCTATGCTGTCCCCCAACAGTTGCCTTTTGTTATAAAAATGAACCCAATAAAGGAGTGTTAGTATTCTGGGAAGAGAAAAGGTATAGGCTAAATAATTGTAGTGAAGCAGAAACTTTCTACAAAGAACATAGTGCCTTCCCGGAAGGAAAAGAGGGAGAGCCAGAGAAGAAAGGTGAAGAAGAGAAAGCAGTATCAGGAAGAGAGAAGGAAAAGGAGGAGACTCAGAGAACTCATGCCCTGGGCGATGGGAGGGCTGTCACCCAGAAAGTTGAGATCACAAGATAAAAAATAAATGGCAATAAACTTGCTTATTAGGATGCAAAAGATATAATTAAGAAACTGGAAATTAGTTAGAACCTTGTGTATTTTAAAATGATATGTGTTTAAAAAAATAAGAAGAAAGACAAAGAGTATATTATGTGTTGTAATTTGCTGTCAACCGCCTCGAGTCTTTGGAGATGGGGCAGTATATAAATTGAAATAATAAATAAATAAAGTTATAGTGTAATGGAGCTTGGGAAACCTCACATCGATGGTCAATAGAACATTAAGAACATGGTGAGGATATTCGACATTATGGGTTTGATTTGAATGATTGATTGAACATAATATAGATTAACAAATGTAAGACAATATACCACTACCTACTATGCATTACTATAATAGACCTTGTAAATCCGAATAACAAGTTGTTGAATTTAACATGGCAATATAACCTTTCCCCTTCCCATTCCCTTTTTCCTTAAGCTTCCTCAGTAGGTATTCCATCAGTGACCAAACTGGCGGCTTCGCTGGGTTCTTGGTTTAAGATACTAAGTGAACATCAGAATGATGGGGAGAAGCACTTTCATATTGTTTTACCTTTTAGGGTAAGATGAGATATTGCCCAATCCCAAACTTGTGCTTGTTTGTCATAAAATTGTTTCTCCTAGGCAGGTGAGGAAAATTCTGTTTGTCCCCTATGCTCTTCATGACCAAACTGCATATGCTACACTGGCGAGGGAGAAGCTGGAAAGTTTAGGTAAGTCAGAACTGTCCTTGACTCACATAGAAGATGGATGGGTGATCTTTTTGCTCCAAGGCACTAAATTGGAGGGTATCCAATATGTTTTAATGTTTATAATATATTTCCCTGTGTTATTATAACATATGATTATAATATAACATACAACATGACTTTCTTTTCATCTTCCTCTCTGGCCACAAGCATGGCTTTTGCCTTATGCCCAAAGGTACACTTAGTATTTTTCTTCTACATCTTGTAAAGATCAAAGAATGGGGAATTGTAAGCCTCCTCTTTCATTGTATCTGCTCAAGTGTTTTTGAAAATAAAAGAGAGCTCTTTGCTTTTCTCTTTCTGCCACAGCAAAGTGAGATAATGGTCCTTCTCAGCCTGTCAAACTATGATTTCCATAAGAAAGAAGTAGCTTGGGTTGATTCTTACCACACTACTAAATGCACCAGGAAAGTGGGAAGGAGAATGATTTGCAGGGAAAGAAGCTGCCAAGGGTGATTTCCTAGCCCATCTTCCTCTCTGTTGGAAAAGATGGAGGGGATTTGGGTTGGCTGCTGACTGGGGCATTCTCTGCAAGACTGCATTGTGCTTACAGGGTTGCAGGGGGCCATTCCTGGTCTGAAGAAATTACACAGAATTTCTGGATGATTGTTGAGCACTAGTGAAGACACTCAAACAAACACCTGTTTGTTTGTTTTTTGCAACAATAAAAACTGCTGTGACGTTTTGAAAAAAAAAGTTTTGGTACATTTTTCTACAGAAAAATTATACAGTTTATGTAGCTCTTATATAGCATGGCTTGCAAAATGCCTAATCTATGCAGTTTGTAAACCCAGACAGAAGTTTAAAAAATGCTTAGGTGCTGGCTAAATTCTTCTCAGTAGATAAGGTTATAGCATCAAAGCACAAACTTTATTTACTTGTCTATGTTTTACTTAACTGATACAGGCTGAGTGAAAAACACATGTGGAGGAGCTGCAGAGAAACACTCAGCTGCTCCTGAAAACATTTAGGGTATTCTCTTCCCCTAAAGTCAGGCTCTCTTGCTATTCCAAACAGAGGTTTCCTTTTCACAATCACCATAATTGTCCTAGATGGGGCCTTTTTTATTAAACTCTTGCACTTCTTTCAGTATATAATGGATGTAAAAAGTATGCACATTCCTGTTAAAATGCCAGGTTTTTGAAATGTAAGAAACAAAGCAAGGTAAATCACTTAATTGATTTATACATCTGACATGTTATATTAATGGTAGAAAAAACGTGAAGTTATTTATCTTGATCTGATTTTTTTTACATCTCAGAAACCTGGTACTTTAACAGAAACTTGTAGACTTTTTATATCCACTGATATTTAGTCAATGTAGCATCCATAATATTACAGGGATTGATCTAATTCTTTAGTTGATGATGGAGCTAGCAAGGAAATTCTAGATCAAAGGTGTCAAACTGGTGTCCCGTGGGCCGAATCTATCACACACAGGCCACGCCCATCCGGGCTGTGCAAAGTCAAAAAAATTCATGATACGTCACGTGATGTGATCAAGTTTGACACCTGTGTTCTAGATGGTCATAGCAACAATATTCCAGGCTATTTAGCATCCTTTCTTCTTGTTTTCTGCACAGGTATGAAACTTGCTTCAAAGATCACTATTTCTTGGTAGATATTTTGATTATAGTATTTGATTTAATTTCATTATAGTACTTTAGTACTTAGCCAGGACTGTGTCTCTGAGCTAAGAACATCTTGCTTTCAAATTCTGTTACAGTGCACTTTGTCGCTTACTGATTTATATGTAACTTCTTGTCTTGTTCTTAGGCTATGGACTAGACAGTATCCATGAATCAAGCGATCCAAGAGAAGCTGTAAAAAAAGCTGAGGCAATATTCATTGGTAAATATTAACCTCTTGAAAGAATTTTCACAAATTGTCTTCTTGATAAGCCTGTGCTAAGGTACAAAAAGGCAAAGGTAGTAGAGTAGTAAAGAGACATCTTAACTCTACTTCTGCTATTTAAGTGTTATTGCAGAAACATAGGCTTTTCAGAATGCTTCAGGAGTCCTTAACATTGGTTTTTAGTTCGTTTGTAAACAAGACAGTACTTTAGTGCTTTAACAACTAAAAGTTGTATTTAGGTTATAGCCTTACATTTGGGCAAGTATATTACACTGAACCAAACTCTGGTCTTTTTAGCATAGATGAATCTACAACAGGAAAAAGGAACTTATTTTGGTTATAGACCACCTGATTCTGAACATATAATAATGATCACATGCTAAAAATGGGCAGAGTCAACTCACATATGATCCTTTCACACTTATAACATTCACATTCTGGATTCTCCATGTAGCAAACATGTTTTGATTTTATTCCAGAAATGATCAGGAATAACATTACAGATCCTTCAGTTAAGATTTAAAGTACAGGTAGTCCTTGGCTTACGACTACAATTGGGACCCAAATTTTGGTTGCTAAGTGATGTGGTGATTGAGTCATCAGATGACTAGACCCAGCTTTACAACCATTAAGCAAATCACTATAATCTTTAAATGAATCATGTTCATTAAGTGAATCACAAGTTTCTTAAGAGATTCTGGCTTCCCCAACTTAGTGCTTGTTGAAAACTAGCTGGGAAGTTTACATATTGCAATCATGTGACCACAAGACCATTGTAAATGTGAGTTGGTAAAAGCACCCAAATCGCAATCACATAATTACAGGTAGCGCAATAACTTTGAGATCAGATTGTTAGTCATTTTTCCTAAGGCTGTTGTAACTTTGAACAGTAATAAATTGAGGACTATTTGTATTTCTGATGCAGCCAGTATAATCTTAAACCCAATTGCCTGTTTCAGTGGATTTGGTATGGTGGGGGTAATAGGGCTATCACAAAATAGCTCCACTTTCCTCAGGATCAGATTCTCAAATGGCCTTTGTGAGAAAAAGCTTCTAATTCAATAGACTCCACAGGATGTGGGATCAGGTTTTGTGCCTAAATAAAAACCTCCAGAGAAGGAGTACCACATCTTCTGGAGGCAAGCCATTCCATTTATTAATTGTTAATTAATTATTTTCACTGACAGGAAATTTCTCCTCAATTCTAATTTGGATCTTTCTTTGATCTTCTTTCCATCTGTTTCTTTTTGTGCTTTGGAGAATAGGCTGATCCCCTTTTCTTTGTGGCAGCTCCTTAGATATTGGGACACTAGTCATATCAACCCTGGTCCTTCTTTTCATTAGCCTCCTGTCCCTTAATCATATTTGCTCCTTTCTGCACTCTAGTCTCAACTTCATTTTTGTCTTGCACTGACCAAAATGCCATGTATGACTTAACTTAATGGGATTTACTTCTGGATAGAGGAATATAGATAGGATGTATTGGATATTGTGGACAAAAGGAATAAACTTGATCAAACAGCCCTTTCTCTTTCTGTAGGTGGTGGCAATACTTTTCGTCTTTTGAAAGTTCTTTATGAAAATGATTTGATACGGCCAATCAGAAAACGAGTTCTTGAGGTAGTATAAATCAGTAGTTAAGTAATTCCGAAACAAACTTTTGGTACTTGCTCAGAAATTGTAGCTATATTAAAGAGTTGCTCTCTAAGGAGTCCATTCTGAGTCTCTTATTCTTTGTAAGTATTATGTTTTTTCTGAGTTAAGAAACCAGAGGTGATTATTCCATGTATTCCTCAATTTTCCAGGGAATGTTCAAGATGGCTCATGTATGCAGCATACATCAGATGTATGCTGATGAGACTCTGTTCTCTTAGTGCTTACCTGGAGATCATGTTTTTCTGGGCCAAGTACCCTGAATGGCACTGGGTATTACATTGGAATAAGGGCATGGAACTGAATAGGGAAGGACCAATCTATGCTGTTGCTGTCCTTCAGAGTCTCAGAAGCATGGAATGTAGAGCTTCTGTTCTAATCTGGCGACTCCTCGTGTGGAAAGGGCAGTATGAAACAACAATAGTCCCTAACGCTTTGTAATGGTTAGAGCCCCAGAGGACTTGCAGAATCCTGATTCATATGGTAAAAGCAGGGCATCACTTCTTCAGTTTTTATACAATTTCTGTCTTGAGAGCCAGTCCCTGACTTCAAACACTCCCTACATGGAATGTTTGTCTTTTGATAGATCTACAGAGAAAATGCTCTGCAAAATGCTAATGTGTTTTTGGTAGAGCACCAAAGTAGGTAGGAGAATGGAGTCCTGCCCCAGAATTAAACCTGGTAATAACAGCATACATTAGATCAGCCTGCAGGCTAGATGTGTCACACACTGGCCACACCCACCCACCCCAGTTTAGCGAATGGGGGAGGAAGTCATGATATGTCACATGATGATGCAAGTTTCACACCCCTGCATTAGCTTTTACCGCATATAGCACAGTCAGCATTAGCATGCCTACCGTCCCTGTCCTAATGTTCCCTTTATTTGTATTTGTACATTTAAAGACAAACCAACTCTTAAAATTATAACAAGATAAAGAGCCAAGATCATGTACAAGAAACTTTCCTTTCATAAAAAGCTCCCACCACAAAGAAACACAGAAATCTAAAAAAGGTTTTCACATTCCAGTGAAAAATTAGCAATTTGAGGAGGTTTCAGTGACTTTGGGCGTCATGTTTTGACTCAGCTCTGCTGGATCATAATAAAAAGGTCTACAACTGTTTATTGAAATCTTCTCCCCTGCAGTTTCTACTGAAAAGAATGGAGAGCAAATTGTGGCTTTAATTGCATTGTGGTTTATTAAACAGTAAATATGCATCTATCTTCTCCATAATCTGAAGAAGAAATCTGGTGCTTTTTAGTGATACCTCTGGGGTCTCTTTCCACTCTTAGTACACTTCCATTGCTCCTCCGACAATTCCTATGCCAACTGTTTGTCATCCAAATATGTTCACCAGACCTTGGTTGCAAAGACTAGGTGTCTACAGAGAGATAAAGAAGACTTACTCTTTGCTAAGGTGTAGGGGTCACTTGGACTGTTGCAGCCCATGTGTGCCATACCTAGGTCAAAAGGGGTTAGGCAAAGTATTAAAGCTGGCCTATCATACTGGCTTCCCACCATTATAATAATGCTGTATCCTTTTGTGATAACTTAGATTCACATGACGTATTGGGATTTTTTCCCCTTTACTAAACCAGGTGTGGGTGTGGCCAGCACATGACACATCTGGCCTGTGGGCCAGGAGTTTGAACAGCTCTGTTTTAGGGGAAGGGAATATTAGTACAATGCACAGGATGTGTTTATTTCTGCATAGTTTTCTATCTTGCATAAGTGCTGTCCCTCAAGCCCTAGGTTCAACAGAACAAGACTTCAGCCCCTAAACTTGAACCATTGCTTGCCACTATGGTCTTTCTGGGGTTTAGGATTGTACAACATTTGTGGACTTGATGGCCAGTCAGTCTTTATGGGAATTTTGAGAATCAGCATCCAAAAGTGACCTGGGTCTGGCCTTGTCTGGAAAGAACAAGCTGGAGTTTTAAAGGATAAAATCCTTTAAAAGCTGGAGTTTTAAAGGATAAAATCACAAAAGGATAACTTACTATTAGCAATATCTTGGACAATTCTTGATATATTTAAATATTCTGGTTGGATCACACTTTCAAAGGAAAAAAAGTAGTCCAAGAATATCCAGACATAGAGTAATCCTTTTCATCCACATCCTCTGGAGTGAGATTTCATTCCCAAAAGTCTGACTTACATTTGCCATAACATATGATAGGATCACTCTGCAGGCAATGGAGTTCAGTTAGCAACCCAAATTATAACTTCAGAGTAACACGGAGAATAAATCATGCAACTTTGCCAGTACTTGCTGCCCTAGACTTTAATGAAAGTGCAATATACAGTATGTTTTTATTCTTTAGTATTTTTACATATTAGATGTAAACATGATTTAAATTCAATAAAGTTTCCAGTCTTATATTCTGCTTTGTATATATAGGATGGTCAATTATAATTGTCATATTTCAGAATTGCATTACAAAAGCTTTTAAGTATAGAGTTGACAGTTTCCTTGTGATTTTAAGTTTTCAATATGGTAAAAAGAGAAATTTGCAGAGTGCACTTCCTTTGATTATCTTTCAGATTAAAAAAACTTAGACTTTAATTTCCATGCCAGTATCTTAAAATGGAAAATCTGTGTTCTGTATCTACAAGAGAGTGTCAAGTTTGAAGTTCATTTTTGCTGTTGGCAACCATTATTGCTTCTCAGCTTGCCAACAAACTAGGGGGGAGGGAAGGGCTAGATGGAATATAGGCTCCAGACATAAAGAAGACAAAGCATGAGAGCCAAGGACTCTTCATCAGGTGTTTGCCAAAAACTTTTTCTCATAACAATACAATGACATTCAATTGGACAATGTGACCTGTACTAATAGGGGGAAAGGAGAATCCTATACTTTAATTATGTGGGTTTGTGCGGGAATTAGCTAGATCTGGTTTTACTGTCATCAGTGCCAAAATGATGTCCTCAATAAAATTTTGCATTCAGAGATTGGATTGTCTTGACCATGCCTGTTCTGGTTGGGTTTATCATTTGGGACGTTGACAGAAAGTGTAGCTGCCTTCCTTACTGTCCTCTTACCTACTCCCTTAATATCTACTCAATATTGCAGTATTTCTAGTAGGATGCTGGGTAGTATTAATGTGTTGTAATACATTTGGAGACCACTGTTTTGGGAAAGTCTTCTGTATTTGTAATGATTCACACTACATGCTCAATTTAAGAGAGAGTTAGAATATTCAAATCATTTTCAGATTTTTGAGTTCTAGTCAATTTTTATAAGCATTAAATGTTGCTCTAATTATTGTATTCCATGTTTTTTCACAGGATGGTATCCCATACATTGGATCCAGTGCAGGAACCAACGTAGCAACGATCAGCATCAACACAACTAATGATATGCCCATTGTATATCCACCTTCTTTGATAGCTCTCCAATTGGTTCCTTTCAATATCAACCCACATTACTTGGACCCAGATGTTAATAGCACTCATATGGGGGTAAATATCCAGTGTATTAACAGCTTTCTAGCACTTATTGGCAATACCTAGCAAAGCATGATGGAACTATATCACCCTCATGTTGTTTGGATGGGCATGAAAGCATTAATATTATTGGTGAAGCAAAGGTATTTGAATGAGATGGGAGGCATTAATGATTGAATCCAGAGATTACCGTACATTAAACAACCAATCTTTGGTTTGCAGTCGTTGGGAAATTGAACTGAGAAGCAGTGGGAAGTCCATTTATTATTATCTATATACTATTTGGTATCTGAGTTAACAATCCAAATTACAGCTGTCATGGTAGCTGAATAGGCACAGTATACTAAATTGTAACATACTTTGTCTAATTTTGGCTTAGCCAGAGTATAGCCACTTGTAGGAAACCTGAGGACATCCAGAGGGACATTTCCCATGGACATGGGAGTGAGTACATGAAGGTACTTCATTTTTAGGTGGAAGGGGAAGTTGAGTGCTTAAAAAAGTCTAGGAAAACAAGTTTTCCCTCCTTCTTTTATGTATACAAACTATAATGTAGGTTTTAATTTAGAATACTAATATCCATTTAAAAAAACTAACTAGCTTTAGAAAGAATATGTGGATGGCATCTTAGTGATACTGTACTAGGACACAAAACTGATTAGGGATTTTTCAGAGTCAAACTGGAGTCCATGCAAGTTTACAAAGGGGGTGCCCTTTTTTTACTTCATCCTTTTGACATCACACTTGCTTTAGAGTTTTGTGATCTCTTCCTAACACCTGAAAGTCCTGTGTTATTATTCTAGGAGACTCGTGAAAAAAGGATTATGCAGTACCATGAAGAACCAGATACACCTCCAGTATTAGTGAGTAATTCTTGGGTCTTTGGTAAACTTTAAGCTTGTTTTTTTTTCTTGCAGAGGTTTCAAGAAAAGGTTACTCAAACTAGATAATCAGTGCTAGTCCTGATGATGTTAACTAGTTTGGGCAATGAGAGCACCAAGGGCCCCTTATTTCAATCCTGAGCTACAAATATTCTCCTTTATTGATAGCAATATGTTAGTGTTTGCGGAAGCAAGGTACACAATTCAAGGATGGCCAGTGGCTTTCCAGTGTTTTCAACAAGGCATTCCAGTCCTATAAAGAGTATGCAAGTGATTAGACTGAGATAAACTACATTCCAAGTAATTGCTGTGCTGCTGATTTTTCCTTCCTTCCTGAGAAGAATTAAACATTTCAGGGCATGTAGTTAATCTGGTGTGTTGAAAATACAAGCAGACTGATTCTGAGCAGAGATTATGTTGTCATAATGTTCCTGATATACAACACAAGTTTCTATTTGTTCACACCACACTCGTTCAGTCAATGGTAGTCTCAGACTCAATTGACCCTGCCTGTACTTTTCAAGGTCAGTTTGCCTGTTGTTGTGAGTTTGCTCCCCTGTATTAAACAACAAACATTTTGGTCCTTATCCATCAAGGGCTTACGTGAAGGATCATTGCTGCTTGTGGAAGAAAACAAAGCTACCCTGCAAGGAAAAACTGGGGCTCGGCTATTTGTGAGGTAAAAACCTGTTCTGTACCTTTACTTCAAATCCAGAGACTAAGCATGGTCTCAAAAAAGGCAGACCAACACATTTTGCTTTTATTTGTAAACTGAAACTGGCTTTCTTTGCAAATTTTCTTAGTGAAACTCATATAAATTCTCTGGCACTTATCTTTCCACCCTCTTAATGCTTTACCTTCTCAAATAGACTGAGCTGCATCTTGTTCATTATTATCTCTGCCTAGAGGCATCCCACTTACATTGATAGAGGTTAATAAGAGGCTATGCCCCCCTCATCTTTTCACTGAAACATTTAGATCAGTATTTTTTCCATTATCCTTACTCTCCAGTTTTAACTGATTGCTTTCCATGTACTGTACATACAGTATTTGAAGAAGACCCAGAAACCTCTCAAGTGAAGTCAAGAGCAGTTGAGACTTTTTCTAAATCAGCCATATTCACATTCCACTTAATTCTAACGTGATACTGCTGTTAGAGGACTTGTGATAGAAATGTATGTGTACAAGTGATAAGAGATTTTGTGTTCATTAAACATTATCCAGTAGTATATAATAGATGAATTGTCAGAAATGTTTATGAAATTAGTATTGATTTCAACACTTCATTCTTAAACTTTTCAGTAATTGTTCAAATGTTGTCTTTCTGTGCAGAGGAAGTACCCCAACAGAACATGAGCATGGAACAGATTTCAGTTTCCTGTTAACCAAGAGCTTCAAGACAGTGTAATTATTTTTCCAAAGTCCTCTCCTATGCAGGGCTGTGCTCCTCAAAATGGCTAGGGAAATAAAATGCCATGTATTTGACGGCCTGGGGATAGGCCTTCTAATACATGGCAGTCTTATGCAACAGAAAAATTGAGTTCTGGAAAATACTAATAAAGAATTATAAATGAAGAGCTGCAATATTTTCCTTTTATGAAGCAAATATTTATGGACCGGCAGGTCCCCCAATCTGAGGTTATCATGTTAGTGAGCCTCAGGTCTAGTGCTTCCGAAGCATAGCTTAAGCCTTAAGACATTAACAGACTGGATAAATAAATACTTCCGACTATAAGGGACTTACTTTCA
This sequence comes from Calamaria suluensis, assembly GCA_032468135.1. NCBI lineage: Eukaryota > Metazoa > Chordata > Lepidosauria > Squamata > Calamariidae > Calamaria > Calamaria suluensis. The sequence goes on from JANHFP010001638.1 coordinate 34,917, forward strand.
AGCCTACAACTGAGGATCTGAGAAGGATACTTTCTAAAGCCACTTAATACCAACATTTCAGCCATCTTTTGACTCCAACTCGGGCTCTTGGCTATTGTAAGTTCAAGGATTTTAAAGAGCTTAAATTCATCTCTGAATTGCAGCAGTCTGTAGTAGCACTTCTGCTATGTGGAAAATAAATTATATTGCTGTCAGGGACTAAATTGTCTCATTGCTTAACAGATTGCAAGATAAGATTTTGGGATCATTGTTCGAAGAATTAATTTGTTAAGAAGCAATAGAAAAATTTCCGGTCCAAGATAAATGTCAATGGCTCTCAAAAATAAAACAAAAAAATAAAATGAAAATGTCAATGCAGTAGAATTGCATTTGAGTTACTATGTAATGGTAATGTGCAAACACTAAGCTTATGTTGCAGTCCTGGAGTTCCTTAAAGATAGGCACACAAATGGGAACGGAACAGGGGAAAAGTACAGAGGAAGTAGAATGATAAAAAATTATATAAATAAAGGTTCTGGAAGAGTTCAAGAACATATGTGTTGTGGTATGACTAGTAAAGACCCATTACCTAAACCTTTCTGATTTTCTCCTTACCAAAGATGTGTACTCAAGAACAACTGGGATAAAAGTTGTTTTAAATCAGGGTTTTATAGGGATATTTTATAAAGCTAATTCATCCTGTTTGTAGCCTCTTTAGATACATAAATCTGGATTTATTCCACAATCAATGCATTTGAAGACCAATACCAGTTAAGGAACTGGCAGCTGCGATTTCACATTGTAGGGTTATATACTAATTTGTTAAATTTGTATGCCGTCTGACTCGCAACAACTCTGGGTGGCTTTTATCCCTTTGCAAATGAAATAGAATACTTTGCAGAGTTGCTGATAGGTGGGCTCTCCTGTCTCCCATGCGAACTGATTTTTTTTAATGAAATCCATGTGCTAGTGTTTAATGAGGTACTTCATTTTTTTGTTTAAATATAAAAGCTGTCCTAACTTTTTGAAGTCAAAATGCTGAAATGAATATTTCCTAAACCTATCCAGCAATGAGCACTAGATTTATTTTTCCTCCAGTGTCCTTGACAGTTTCCACAGTGCGAGTTGGTGTCAAAGGATTACGACTTACAATTGAGGGATCCATTAGGGTTGTTCAGACCTTGCAAAAACACCTGAAAACATTCCAGTTTGTTTGCTTTTTAAAAGATAACTATATAGGATCAGAATGTGTTTTTGAAAGGCACAAATTGATTTCCTGCCTAAAATTAGTATTTTCTATTAGTATTTCAATTGCAGTGCTTTACTCTAACGGAGTCCACCAGGCACAGTAAAAACATACAAACTAAGAGTCTTTTCAGGCAAGGGAAAGGCTGCACCCATCCAGTAATGCTCCAATCTCGCCTCCAAACATGCTCAGAAATGCAACCCTCTGAATTTATTTTCTCCACGAGAATGAGGGGTACTGGCTATAAAGTTCATATGGACATCTGAATTCCGCCCATGGGGCTGTAGCTGGCTCGTGGGGCTGTATTTTGGGAAACGGGAAACAATTCTAATGTTGTGACCCAACTGGAGCTGATCAGCAGAGCGGAGCGGACGCATGGCCATGGCGGTGGAAGAATTGCAAACTCCAGGGGGGTGGGAACAGGAATCACATAGGGTGTGGTGATGGGCGCGGTCCGGCGGGAAGGGAACGCACGGGAGGCTCTGCGTCGCGAGCACATTGTTCTTTCAATTATCCAATTTAGCCTGGGCGGGGCATGGCCAAATAAATGACCCCAAGGCAAACCGGTTCCCAGTGCTATTTTTACATCCTTCTGTGGATGTCGCATATGAATAAAGGAGTTTCCTGCAGCTCAGCCTCTGGTCTCTGATTTCCTGGTGAAGCGACAGCAGACCGCAGCACTTCCCCTTCCCTGACTTTGGTTTTTTATCTGACTTTTCACAAGTCTATTAGTAGCTGTGTCAAGACTTGAACAGTAGAGTAAATATAAAGTTGATGGATTTTTAATATAGCTTTGAATCTGAAATAGAGTAATAATTGCAAACATTATACGCAGGGTGAACCATCCAAAGTTGGCCATCATGTGCTAACCTTGATAAAAAAATCCTTATTGCACTTACATATAGGCTGCATAAATCTGGATAACCACTAGATGACAGCAAAGACACACAAAGAACCCCCCACCCCATTTCCATAACTTTTCTATTATGTCAAATAGAAGGAAAACAGGTAATTTGTTTTGCAATACAGCAATTCAGCAATGTTCATGAGTGATTTGTTCTCCCGGTAATGCAAAATCTCACTCCCTGAACTCCTGGGATTTACCAAAGCTGTTATTTCACAGGACTTTTAACAGATTAAATAGCTTGGCAGCTCTCCTGATGGTAATTATTGTGATTTGTTGACTTATGACAAGACAGTATGATGGAAGGTGCTAGCACTTAATTTTCTTTTTCTTTTATGTGGGACCAGAATGTGGTATTTTTGTTCTCCTTCATGCCAAAATAGCTTGGGATGAAAGTCTTATTGAATTAAATTTCTTTGTGATCTTCATCATGTTTTTAAAGTTAGTGGAAATGAATGTGATCATACAGTAGTAGCCAAAATTGTGGAAACCTTTTGGGAAAAGTGTATTTTCTAAAACTAGTTAATAGCACCACTTTTTTTTGGGGGGGGAGTAGTGCCATAAAATTATATATCAATGGAAAGATAATTTAATAAAGAATCTAATGCAACAGCTTTCATGAAGGATTTGCTATTAGAGTAGCAGTTACAGTATAAAGAACAGTGAAACACATAAAAAATGAGATACATAAAAATTATCACCATAGAAAGAATGTAATATACAAAAATTATCATGTCAGTATTACTTACGTCCTTGCAATATCTTCCCATGGAGTAAACCAAGTCTTTTAGTTCTGCAGCTGTTATAATGTGAAACCAAGGTTGAATGGTTGCTTCTATTAACTGGGTTTTATTGCTGGGTTGCTTCTGACTAACAAATTTCTTTAGTCAGCTCCATAGATTTTCAATTGGGTTAAGGTCTGGGCTATTCCCAGGCCATTCCAGCACTGGAATATGATT
>JANHFP010001638.1:71145-84388 GCA_032468135.1 Calamaria suluensis
GCTAAAGACCCCTAGCAGATCGTGATACTCTCGGGGGACTCGAGCCACCTCCTCTGGCGTCAGGATATCTCCTCTCTTTGTGGACTAAAATATTGTATTGCTTGCTCGTCTGCATTCTTACTTGTAGCCATTAAGATAAAGAGACAACATGAGCTCTCTAATCTAACATTCTTTAAGAGGAGGGAGAATACTAACTACTTTAGAACAATCTTTACACAAAAAAGGGTCACTTGGTATTTGCAGGTGCTGCCAGCTAGAGATACTGATTTCTCTAGAGATAAAAGTATAAGTAATTAACAAAAGCCACTAGATAAATTTTCAGCAAAGATTCCATTATCTAAAGTAATATCAAATCCCTGATAAAGATGGCTACCAAGCCATCTTCATATGTGATGGTTTATAATCCCTCTCTTTTAAGAATATTGATGTTAGACCCAAAGTTCAGGGAAGGCACCAACAATTACTTGGCTTTGGGGTACAACCATTGCCATTCTTGAGGTTCCTGACATACTGAAAGGATGTAGATTAGCATACTCTTCTCTGTTAACTCTATTAATTAATTCTAATTTACTTTGAATTCTTTCAATGAAATCAATCTGGGTTATTTCACTCTGGCTTGAGCCTATTTCCTTCAAATCCTAAAAAAACCCTATTTGTTTCTGTTTGTCTACAGGGCTACCAATACAATAGTAAAATTCTTATCAGTCATATGATTATATTTATATTACTTTGTAATTTTAGGATATAGGCAAAGGGAGATTTGCTCAGAAAAGGAACACAAACAGAAAATAGAATTTTCAGAAAGTTCAGTGAGAAATCAGGATTGGATATTTTAAAGAGCTAAATCAATAGCTAACAAGCATCATGGCCAATTGGCCTCACCTAGATTATCCCTCAGGGCACTGGCCTCCTGGTGAGAGTTGAAATTGTAATTTTGCATTAATTTTAGCCTCATCCGTGAATAATTTTCCACATTTGAAAGTTTCCAGTGAGTGAGATTCGGCTTCCTGATGAAAGGAATAGACCAAAAGAAATTGAACAAGATATTAGGCATGTGATGTTACTGTTTGTACTGAAAAAACCCGAGAAGACATGAATACAAGATTAAAAAAAAAATAAAAAATGCTGCAATTAATATTCTTTTTCACAATTTTTTTCTCCATACAGTTCCAGGGGAAGCATGAAGATCCATCTAGTTGGGGGAAATAACCTGATTCCTTCTTATAGAAAATATCTAAATTCCTCTTGTTGTTAGGTGCAAAGTCATGTCCGACCCATTGCGACCCCATGGACAACATTCCTCCGGGCCTTCCTTTCCTCTACCATCCTCTGAAGTCCACCCAAGCTCATGCCTACCGCTTCAGTGACTCCATCCAGCCACCTCTTTCTCTGTCATCCCCTTCTTCTTTTGCCCTCAATCTTTCCTAGCATTAGGCTCTTCTCCAGTGAGAATGGCTGGAGAATTCTGAAGTCCACAAATCTTAAAGCTGCAAAGCTTGAAGATCTCTGGCTTAAAGCAATGCCAGACCTCCCCAAAAAAGAGAATGGAGTGTTTGGCATTTTTATTGTGTATGAAGTCAAGGCTTCAACAGGAGTCATGACATCTAATGGACTGACCCTGATATCTCAAAGCAAAAGTGAGCAGAATTCCAGAATTTTCCCTTAGTTTAATCAACTGGAGATAGAGAGGGAGAGATTAATAAAGTAAAAGGCAAGTTATAATATATAAATTATAACTTGAACCCAGGAATTTATTCCAGGTATCAGAAGTTGAGAATCGACTGTGTGGTACCACAAGCAATATAATTTAAGCATGAAGAGGAGAGTTATTTTGCTTCTACTTTGGGTGCATAGCAGGGAATGAACTATTACCAAATTACTGCAAGTCAACAAGCACTCCAACTTCTGCCCACCCTGGAAAACTAACCATGCTTCCTTCAGATCCCAAATTGTGCCACAAAAATTTCCAGGATTTTCTTTCTTTCTTTTTATTCTTCAGCCACATGAATTGCTTCAGAAAAGGTAAAATGTGCTTCAAGGAGAAAGAAAACATGCTGGTTTCCCATACCTTTCAGCCCAAGGGCCTTGTTCACAGGTAAGGTAAAGTTTGGCAGCTCTCCACTGTCTCAGAGTTGTTGTGTGCTGATTATTTAACTGTTTTAGCATTCCATTGTAACGCATGTTCTCCTGCCGTGCCCTCCGGTTAAATGGCTCTACAAAAAACTCCTACAGCCAGAAACATAATAAATCTTAAAGAGGTGCTTAGGAAAGCTAGAACAAAGGACTTGAAATAAAACCTGTTGCATGAGAGCTTACTGTCCAAATTGCATGTAATATATAGAAGCAAGTGGTGGTGTTTTTTCTGAGCCAGATAAAAACATAACTTTGTGCATCACTACTCACCAGTCAAGGAAAAAAAAGTGCCCCAGGCAAACCTTTATATGAAAAATTGATTCCAACATCAGCCAAAGAAGACTGATTGTTAAGATTTCTTTCCCTTCACTGTCAAAGATACAATATTGATGAAAGAGAAGTGGTTGACACCATGTCCTACAGAATCCAGTACAGGTAGTCCTCGACTTACAACCGTTACAACGGCACCAAAAAATTACTTATGACCACTTTTTCACTTCTAACTGTTACATCCCCATGGTCATGTGATTTACAGTCAGATGCTTGACGACTGGTTCATATATGTATGATGGCTGCAGTGTCCCAGGGTCATGTGATCATATTTTGAGACTTTATAACAAGCAAAGACAATGGGGAAGCCAGATTTACATAACAATCATGTTATTAATTTAACAACTACAATGATTCGCTTAACAAATGTGGCAAGAAAATGGGGGCAACACTCGATTTAAAAATCTATCATTTAGTAACATATATTCTAGGCTCAATTGTGGTCATGTTAAATCCTCACAAGATTTTATTGCTCAGGCAAACTCCTGAGAATGTCACTCGATTTTACCTGAAATTTGAGCTTGCTTTCTCCTCTCTCTCGTTCCCGTTTATGGATGTTGACCATTAGTGCCTCAAAGCAATCCTTCCAATATAGTGCCATATGTTCATGGCCATCACTGAAAATGCTGAGCTCGTACTGCTTCATATTAGGGATAATCTAGTTCATGAAGGACAAGAAGGTTAACACACACTCCCCTTTTTGGAGAGAAAAAGCATTTTTTAAAGAAATCACAACCTACATATTTAGCGATGTAGGTTTTCCATTCATCAGTTCTACAATAGTCCTGGAAGTCCTCAAAAAAGGAAGGGCTTCCATTAGTAGAAGGCAATGAAGGCAAGTGCAAGTTCATGAACAGAAGGTCATATATTTTGGAAATAAGAGTTCGAACTAGAGGGATCAAGAAGGAGTATGTTTCAGTCTTTTCCTGGATTGATCTGCTCAGGATGCCTTCCAGTTTTCCCAGCAGGTAACAGGATTCCGCCTGGTTGTCCAGTACTTTGGTCTGAAGGAGGGTGTTGAGCTTGGCTGCAGCCATTGCACAAACCTGGAGCAGGGGCAAACAGGAAGAAAAATGATACTCAACCAATACAGATAATTTAAGTTATACAGTTTTCCCAAAAGGTGTTTCAATTCTCTACTTGCATCTCTTCAAATCCCATACACTTCGGGGTCCTTGGGCACGTTTGAAATTTTGAGAGCATACTACAGGGATATCATTAAATGCTTTTGATGATAGCTGTAGCCAAACACAAAACTCTCATTTACTAGAAGACATAGTATTTACTAGAGGTATTACTGAAACTTCAGGTAGTATTTCAAGCTGATGCTTTGTCTTGCAGTTTGCTGGTTCTCACTTGATATTATTGTCCCAAGATAAATTAAGTAGAGCAGGAAGCATATTGTTCCATAAGGGACAATACCTACCATACATTTGCCTTTCCTCTTTATAACTCAAGGCTCCCAAATAGTCCTGACTTTCAGTTGACTCTGGTCTTATTGTTATGATGACCATGAAAGCACAACTCAAAAAAAAATAGACATATCAAAAGCTTTTATTAGTGCATCCAAACGATATATTGATTATTGGCATATTCTCAACATACAATGTGTTGATTGTTTATTTATAACAACATATATATATATATTCAAGCCTTCTTCCAAAAAGTCTCGGAAATATATACAGCACCTTTCTGAATCCATTCAAAGTCTCTATGAGGAAGTTAGGCAAAAAAAAGACATTCTAAACTAATGATAAACTATCATTTACTATGAAGAAAATACTATGAAGCTTGGCTTCACAACTTCTCCACGGGTAGTTAGAATTAATATAAAGGACATTTATCATTTGAAATAAATTAGTGGCCTAAACAAAAGAAGGGGACCATGGTTTGTACAATGACATATTCTAATCAGAGAAAGCAGAAGCTGGAATTTTCCCCCTAGATTGTATTTAAATATTCTCATATATTTATATATTGCTCAATTATACTTTAAATCCATCCAGATACCAAAGTTCCCTTTTATTTGTGTATTAAAGGGGGGGGGAGTAAAGTAAGGCTGTTCAAGCCCCAAATTTACCAGAACATATTCCTTTGCAAAAGAAAATAAAACTACCGTATTTGTGCACAGAAACCTTCAATAATGTAACACACCTGTAAATTATCTTGTCCGATGAATCCAAGAAGCAGCTGGATCTGTACTTGATAGAGCTTCACATTTTCTGCACCAGAAGAGTACCAGATTGACAAAGTATCCATGAGTGTCACCAGTTCTTCCAAAAGCTATGCAGAATTAAATCCAGAATTAAGACAAAAAAGTTCAGAACGTAAACTGTATGCATGGCCGGTGACACAAGTAGCTATGATGTTCAATTATGTTATTTTAAAATTTTTCTATTCTCTCATAATTAAAACTATATAATGATTGAGGAAAACTACTATAGAGTTAGAATGAACTGAGTTTGATTATTTGACAATGGGAGCGTTTTGATAGATTTTGCTGTCATTTGTTGATGTTTAGAAGAGTTGGCAAATATTTTGTATGTTGAACCCTGGCTAGAGAAAAGCGATCCTTATTTTTTTTTCCCACACCTGGATAAAGTGTGGGAAAGGTGAAGAGTCAAAAGGTGAAGAGTCACAAAGTGAAGAGTCACAAGGGGTCATGTCTGAAGCTAATGTGATAAAGCAGTGAGTATTGTTGGGCAGGGACTGAGGTGGTCTGTGATCCACTATCCATAATGGAAAATCATTGGGTGACTTTGGGGTCAGTTGGTCTCTCTTCCCCCTAAGAAGGAGGCAACGGTAAAATCACTTCCAACAATGTTGCCAAGAAAGTGGCATGGATTTGTCTCGATAATCACAACAAATCAAGACTGACTTGCAGACACAGATCATAAATGGTATAGTCATGCCTACTTATGAACAACCCTGTCACCTAAAAGGAGGGAGGGGGGCCTGGGAAAAGTATATTGGTGTAGCAGTTCAACTGTTCATTTCACAGAAGCTTTGTAAGTGGAAGGTAAATGTCAAGCAGAGAATAGAAATTACCAAACTGCAACATTTGTTGTATAATTTCTTCCTCACAGTCTTTGATTAAACCTTAAAATGCATTTCTTGACTAATCCTAAAGTTTTTATAACTTACGAATTAAATTTGGAAAAATTATTCTTAGAAAAATTACCAAATACTCCAATAATATTTGATGGCAAATCCATGTAGATTTAAATGCAGCCTTTTAAATCAATTTCTTGTATTTTCAAAGAGGATGAAAATGTACTAAGCAATGGCACCTGATTAATCGGCATCTTTCCATAGCTTTTCCTATACAGCTTCGTACTGACCTTTTCTGTCCAGAGTCTTGAATTCACAAGGCCTTCTGCTTGCAGGAAATCATGAACAATGAACAAGAGCCGGAAAGCATTTTCAGCATGCACTGGGAGGGATTTGGCTTCTCTTGTGTCAGTGACTGCCCACTCCAGCATCTTCTCTAGCAAACTAAGTTATAGAGAAAGAGGTGACAACTTTTGTGAATTTTAATTACTGATGGAAAGGTAGCAGGGAAACAGAGCTAAACCTAATGTTGTTATTATCTAGCTTTTGCCACTGCAGCCAAGAAATTATATTCTGTGATATAGTCTAGTTATGTTCTCAGATACACAAAGTTATGTTCTACTTTAATGTTCACATCAATCACTCTGGATTGTCAAACAGAAGAGTTCCCAGAGGAAAGTCCCGTTGTTTTAATGGACTGCTTTGTCAAGCCAAAAAGCCCCTACCCTCCTGCTGTCTTTTTATACGGGCCTGAAACACCTGGCTCTGCCAGTTGTCCTTATGAAAGAAAGAACTGACATGGGCTGATAGAGGAAAGGGAATTAGGCAAAAATAAACTGTTAGCATGCCTTTAAATAGGAAGTGGGAGGAAGCAAGTAAAATAAATATTCACTCAGTTTCTGGGTCCTACAACAAAAGAAGCTAGTTTGAACTTAAATGCAGTTAGTATACATAAAATTATTTTGCACATGTCCATTGGACACTTCTCACAAAGGGGTAAGTCCCTCTTTTGGACATTCAATCACTGAATATTTGGACCATCTTGTAGAGGACTCAGGGCTCAAAATGGCATCTGAGGATGAATAAACATCATGCTACCCACAAACAGTGGGGCAGTGGATTAACTGTATATCACTTGATATCTAACGAATAATGAATAATACCATTTAATATGGATTTGTTACAAATCTCTGCTTGTTGACACAATTCAAAAACTGAACCTCACATTCAGTTCTGAAACAGAAACTCATGTGCTCTGACTCTGCCATATCGTTTTATAACCATAAGAATTATAATACATTGGAAATAAAGCTACAACTGATTTGTGAAATAACTCCCATTTACAGTACATTACTGAATACTGTAAGGACAGGCTCAATAAAAAAGAAAAGAAAGATACTTTTGAGCAATATGGACAAAATTTTAAGCATCTATTTCCTTAGAAATAACTTCATACTGTATGTGGCGTTTACACTTTTAATTCAGATCACATTAATGAACTTCAGGTCCAATGCATCATTCCTCTTTCCCACTTTCCATTATAACTTTTTTTCTTTCCAAAAAACAAATTTTGAAAAACTAAAAAAAATGACCTACTTGAGTTTAATCTCATCTGACGGTCGTAGTAATTCATTAGAGATGCCCAATTTGGTGAGTGCAGAAAAAACCTGGCCCTTCTCAATCCAAGCTCCATCATCTGAGCTCTCAATGCCTTTCCACATCACACAGAGCAAAATATCTGTCAGAAGCTGAAGGAGATCTTCTTCGCATGCCTAGTAAAAGCAGACATGCATTTAAAAATATTACAGTATTTTTGAAAAGCATTTTACTAATTCGATTCACAGCTTATATTAAAAACTGCTGGCATTACAGCTTCCAAAATGAAAATAGGCAGCTTTTTTGACTGATGGGGCTCAGAACCTATATAATCATATCTTGCACTGTTTTTTAAAAGAAAGAAAAGGCAATATACTGAAAGGGGCAGCCTAAAAATAGGTGCAAAAGTGCAAGAAAATAAAATTAAGAAGATAAATAACCCAGAGCGATTTGCATGGACAGTTTTAATAAAGATGTACGTCATTCATTCATTTTCTTTCATTCATTCATTCATTCATTCATTCATTCATTCATTCATTCATTCACTCACTCACTCACTCGCTCATTCATATTGATTTGCTGAAAAATGTATGTCACCCACCTTATACAAAGTAACATTAGATGGCATCAATCAATCAACTATAATTAAAATTAAAGAGCATAACGCTCCAACCAAAGCATTTCTGAAGTATCAGAAGAAGAGGGGATTTATGGCTCTTCCAAGAGATGCACATCTGGAAACTGGTTAACAACTAATCTGCTTACACTTTCAAGCAGTGTAGATGGAGATAACAGCCAGGCTTGGGAGAGAAGCAGGAGCATCAAGTGTGCATTTATGCATACTGGGCGATGTCTCACTGAATTCTTACTGTTTCATGTTATTTTTTAAAAAAATCAGAACAACTCAGCAAGGGTATCTTTTAGCCATGTACCTCATGAATTTCAAATAAGGAAAGATCGGCAGTGAATACCAGGTCCTCTGCAGCATTTGGTTCCTTGTCAAGATGACCAGAAAATGTCTTTGTATTCTCAATGGGAGAAGGTGTGCTGGGCAGACTATCAGCCATCTGGCTTCCACTGTCACCCAGTTCGTAAGAGTCAACACTTGAGAGGTCTAAGCTTAAATGTGGATTCTTCTGCCACAAGTCCTCCTGGTCCTCAGGCCTAAAGGGCATCTCCTCCGCAGATGGATCCTCCATCACTGTCACAGATTTGCCATCTTCTAAGCTCCACTGATCACAAGAACCATTGACAGATGCAAAACTGGCCCCATCTTCCCCATCGCTCTTGGAAGTACGACAAGGCTGATGGTCTTTGGCAGAAGCACGCTTGTCATCTCCTTTAGTAGAGTCGATTTTGGTGTCCCTCACACCATTCCTGACATCAGCATGCTCTTTCAGGAACAGTCTTGCCAGTGTCTCCTGCCACCCAAGTTGCTGAGAAATCTGTTGTGCTGAATCTTGTTGGGAATGTAGGATTTGCAGAAGCTACCGAAAACAATGGATTCAAATACAATACATTGTAAAAGCTTTGTGTTTTAGATTTATTTTTGTTTCCTGAATGAAATGAAATAAAATAAAATAACTTTCTCAGTTTCTTATATACCTACTTATCATTCTTTTGGTTAAAGACTTATAAACTAATGCTAACTTGATAGCCAGGGAAGTGTTAAATGAACATGTAATTTACATTGTATATACTTAGCTGAATACAACCATCTTTAGAAAAGCCCCATTTAGATGAATCGGGCATGGATTGTTATTAACTTTATATCAATTTGGCTAGGACTCTTTGCAGAGCTTTTCCCCATATTCCCACCAGCATGCTTTCTACAGCTTCTTCAGAAAAGGAACTCCAGAAATTAAGGAAAGCACAAATAAAAGGAAGATGAACCAGGAAAGGTAGGCTCTGCATCTCCTGGAGAGGGACACAGGGATTGCCTGGTGAGGGTGGCGGGAGAAGCAGATGCTACCAGTACGAAGAGCAAAAAGATGTCTTCCACTAGGTTGCTATTCCTCCCTCAGAGGGAAGGAGAGGGGGGAGAGACAGGGAAGGAAGGACTCTGGTTGCTAATATGGTGTTTTTTTCCCCCAGCAGTCAAAGCAGAAATGGCCATGGAAGCACAGAGCCCCATGGCCAGAAGGGTGAGGTCTTGCAGCAGGATGTCCTTCACAAATGATTAGGGGAACATTTTGGTGCTTGGGTCAGAGAGGCATGAAGAAGTCCAATTATAGGATCTGTCCCATTATTATTTAAGTCCTAAAAAACAATGCCCACATTTGTCTTTCCAAAAGTAATAAATTTAATGTCAGTGTATATTACTGTATACTGGACAAACAGACACCATAAACATGAAAGCACTGAATGCCAAAGATATAAAACCCACAGAGAAACCCTCTGAAAAATGCTGATCTCAGACTACCTTTATTGTCCTGTGAAAAATAGATTAACAGATATTGTCAGCCCTATGAAGAGGCCACACCAGAAAAACCAACTGCACAGGAAAACTAAAACTATATTTCAATGACTGAAGCTCTGTTAACAGAATCTTGCAAGCCAGATTGTGCTTTTCCTACCATCCCTCTTACATCCCAGTGAACCCGGAGATTCAGTCTGAATGTCTGCCTCAATATTAGCTTGTTTCCCAGCATTTAAGGACTGTTTCAGCCCTCTTTGTTTATATAACAGGTTCTTACCTATTTCCTCAAAGCCATCTCCCTCTCTACAGATATAAAGGTAGGATTATCATTCAACGATGCGGATCTTACTGCAAGGACTATGAAAATTGTTAAGAAAGCCAATGACTGCCAAGGCTCGCCTGATTTTTGACAGGAAGAAGAGTTCCCATCTATCCCATGTTCTGATAATAGATTTGCAGACTGTCTTCTTCTGATTTTGGTAATACTAGTCGTCTCACTAGCCGTTAGATGCCAATTTCTCTCAGGGTGCACCATCAGCAGGAATATTATTGAAGATAGACATATTATTTAAGAGAGATGGATGCACTTGCATCTTATTCTCTGTAGCTATCTCCACAAGAGCAATGGTCTGAAGAGTTCACCAAGTATTTAAGAAATCCTAACATCCACAATTATTTTCCAGACTATTAATAGGCTGACCACTATTTAGTATTAATGTGCCCTCCCCACAAGGAGACTAACCTTTCGACAGGCAGCCACTCTTACATTGAGATCTGCTCGGTGAGCCAAGTACACCACAGCTAAAAAGTCCTTGCAATTCACAAATGGATCTGTAGAGTATAGAAACGTGTTACACCAATAAAGAGATTCATTTCTATTAAAATGCCACAAAAGCACAGAAATATGGCTATCAATATACATTTGCTATTTTGCTAGCTAACCCCATTTCTGCTATTTGCAGTTTAAATACTGGGCATATGCTGTGTGGAAAAGCTAATAAACATTTGAGTACCAGCATGCAGAATTTGGTTGAAAAGGTTCTTCATAAGAGAAGTGCTAAGTGGAGATTCATTCAGGAGCAGACCCAGTCCAGAGTAGCCAACTTCTCTGAGCTTCATACGTTGTTTGCTCCGTTCATAAACTTTAGTGCATTTCAGCATTTGCTCTGCAATCTGCAACAACAACAACAAAATCATGAACTTCTCAGCTGTGGACAAACTGAAATTTCTGCAGTGCCTTTGTAGCTTGTATACCTCAAGCATGGTCCATCTGCAAGCAAGACCTCAATGGAAAAACAGAATTCAAATGGACTTTTCATAGAAAAAGCAACTCTGTGCTTTAACTTTTTTTATTATTATTTGCCTTCTGATTTCTAGAAGTTACATCACACAGCACAAAACAATAGTTTCCATAATTGCAGCCCAAAAGATGCTCATCATTATAACAAATGATGTCTATGTAGAAAAAGGAACCTGAAAATTACAGAGCTGTACTAGATTTGTGCGTGATTTTATCAGAAAACGAGAGGAAGAAACACAAATCTCATATGGAAGTCAGATTAAGCTTTCTTTCCTGACCTCATGGACCTCAGCTACTTAAGACACATCAGCATATCTCTATATTGTATCCAACTTCCAGATATCTCCCAGAAGAAAAAAGCATTTATTAATTGCCTAAACGTAATGTAAGATCATATGAAAGAGGAGTTATGCCTTGTTTCTTCTTCCAAAAAACCCATGTTTCATATAAAAATGCACAACCTTGCTAATACTATCAATCACTTTAGGAGACAGGTAAAACAAAATTACCTTGAACACAAGTTCTCGTAGTCTATCAGAATACCTCTGATTCAGTAGAAGAGCATAAAGGATGTCTGCATTTCCTGGCTCAAAAAGCAGTAAGAAAAGCTGGTCTCGGGTAGGGCAGGTGTTAAGCAGACTGAAGAGCATATCTAGAATCCCACAGAGCTTGGGGGGAAAAAGAGAAAAAATTCACACACAGAGCATCATCTATGAACCTAGAATGCAAGTCATTCCTGACATTCAATATCATGCAAACAACATTAAGGTAAGGGTAAAGGTATCCCTTGCACAAATGTGCTAGTCGTTTCCGACTCTAGGGGCCGGTGCTCATCTCCGTTTGAAAGCCAAAGAGCCAGTGCTGTCCGAAGACATATCCATGGTCATGTGGCCGTCATGACTAAATTCCAGAGGCACATGGAGCGATGTTACCTTCCCACCAAAGGTGGTCCCTATTTTTTCTACTTGCATTTTTACGTGCTTTCGAAACTGCTAGGTTGGCAGAAGCTGGGACAAATAATGGGAGCTCACCCCATTACACGGCCCTAGGGATTCGAACAGCTGAACTGCCGATCTTCTGATCGACAAACTCATCTGTCTTACCACGCTGAGCCACCGTGTGTCCTCAAACAACATTAGTCACCTGAAACGCAACAATAGTTGCATTTTTAAACATACCTGTAATACAGGTATGTTTAAAAATGCAAACAGAAAGAACTCCTGTTAAGAATTGCCCCAGTTAATTCAGACACAGGTCATTTTTTTCAGAATATAACAGAACTTTGAATCTCCATCTGTATAGATCTTTGTGACAGAGATAAAGAGATCTGCAAGAACAGGAGGCAGGGAAATACATGGATGCTCAAATAATTCTAAAAAACACAAGAAAAAGTTATGGCTTTTGAGCCACCTCACATAACCCCATAGCCTTCCCAACAATGTTTTGCATAAACACTTTTATTCTGTTCTAATCTATTATTATCTCGAAAGGCTTATAGTATCAGACCAGCCTTTAAATCAATCAATCAATCAATAAATAAAAGACTTCTCCTTAGGCTTACAGTCTAAAAACTGCAGCATAAAAGAAAGAGATGGAGAAAAGGAGACACATAAACACACAAGCGCACACACACAAACACAAGGCAACTTATTCTTGCAACTTTCTAACAACCACCTGGCATGTAAGAAATGAGCTACTGAAATCTTATTGGATTCCCACAAAATAAGCAGGTTATGCAACCTTCAAGAAACGACTATAATACACCCAGAAAACTGATGATGATCCAGGAGAGATTTCAACTTTTTTGCTGGGAGTTTCTGACATTTGACCACTCCAGCCACAGCATGACATCCTCACTAGGAGAAGACAATCTTACTGCTTCTCCTGACAGGGAAAGATCCAGACTAGACACAGCAGCCATGGATCTAGTTTGTGGAGATTTGTTAACAAATGTTGGTTTTGGGGTGACCTCAGTCTAGTTCTTAAAATTACCACACAAAAGGAACAACAGAACTCCGGATGCTGAGAAAATAATTGGGCAAGATGAGCTGTGGATCTACAATTAAGAGCTTATGAACAGCAAACATCACACCTTCACTATGTTATGTTCTGCAGTATTTATTAATTTAGCACATTTATATAGTCACCTATCTTATACCAAAATTTGGGTAGCTCCAGAGCAACATCTAAAATAGCATCATTATACAATATTAATATATGCATCTGTCGATAAAAATCACAAATAATAAAAACCTGGGAACATAAGGAACTTTTACAAGCAGTGCACCTACCATGCTCTCATCAGTCTCACTCTATCTCAGAGGTCTTCAAACTTGGCAGCTTTAAGACGTGTGGACTTCAACTCCCCGAATTCTCCAGCCAGTTTGTAAGTCGTGGCAAATCTTAAAGCTGCC
>JANHFP010001638.1:114536-125685 GCA_032468135.1 Calamaria suluensis
ATTTAAATTAGCTCAGTCTCTGGCCAATAGGACTTAGTGATCACCCACTGTTTTTGGACTCCCTAAGCAGCCCAAGGAGAACCAAAAGAAGTCTTTTCCTATAGAATCTTCAGGATGTGAGGAATACATACAAGAAAATTTTTAATTGATTTCTTTGATTGGATTTATACTCGGCCTTTTGCTACAATTTTATGATTAATACTCCCTTCTGCCATTTTAAACATTTTAAATGAAGCCAGAATTAAAACATTGCTTTAATTTATTTTTTTAATACCCTGTCTTATTCTAAAATGGGTAACCATTATTTTCCAGTCTGAATATATGCTGAGTGCAGCATCAGATAGAAATTTGAGTATTCTATGACATAATCTGTTAAAATTTAAAGAAAGATTAGGTCCATCTAATCTCCTTAATAGCATAAACTGGGTGCAGCCTATCATTCAGTCTCTCCTGTCGGAGACTGCTCCTGATGCTCCTGATGCATCGGACTGGCAGGCTTATACTGTATTCTGGTAGCATATCACAAGTGTAGACAATTTGACAGGCAGGATTACATGAAGCCCCAATCCTCTTGTCTAATCAGTATGTTTTCTATTTAGTGTTAGATTTTGTGGGATTATATATTTTGCAACTTTACTTTAAAGAGATTAAAATAACAAGAACAGAGTGTTAATATAACGTTTTCACATACCCTGCAATTCTTTGCCTCCAATTCCTATATGGATCATAAAGACTTTCACAAAAAGCCAGCGCATGTCGCACAAACTCTTCTATAGACGTTTGATCTGCCACTTCTTTCTCTTTTGTTTTAGTCTTTAGCTAAAGAAGTAACAAGTAAGTTTTTCATTGTAGTGTAAAACATTTGAGAAGGGTTTTATAAACATTGTAATGGCTTGAATTAAAAACATTCTCTACATCCTCAGTTTGCTGCCTATGTATCCACGCTGCTTGTTCAGCAAACCTAGCTCAAGCAAACCACAAATTGTATGTGAACCAACCCATGGCATATCATCACTATGAATATATATAAGAAAGAAGAGGTTTTTAATCCCACTAGTTTTCCTTTTCTGTTTTTAGGTGTAACACAATCAGACAAATGTTTTGATCCTAAGGGCCGCATTAGTCATGACCTGGTGGAGCACACACCATAAGGAGGATAATGGCACATTTAGGCTACCTCCACTTCACTGAGTTCCCTACCAGCCAGCCAGTCACTTGATTCACAGGCTGCCGAGATATATGTGGTTGCAAAGGCACTTCTCAGTCTAACAGTAAACTCCAAGAACTCACCAGTTAACTAACTGGCATATCAAAATATAAGAACAACATCTGCTGCAGGTTATGATTTTTTTTCAAGTTGTACACAGTCCTCACACACAATGTGCTCGCCAAATAATCATTATTACTTGATTCACATTCCGCCTTTTTTCCCTGAAGCTCTAACAATAATTAATACACAAAATACACAAATTGCATAATGAAGTCCCAATCACTCCTTGGCATCATGCCCCTCAACAAAAATAAAAAACAAAATGCTGAAATAATGCGTTTTGGCTTAGTTTAGAATAGTTAACATACTTCTCCTCGCTCTCCTTTCCAAAATCCCAACTCTGAAGGGAGTGAAAAAGGAAAGCACAAAACTAGAACAAAAAGGAAACATAGCAATGATTGTAGAAACACATATCCTGTCTATATCTAAATATACATCATTGCTGACTTCAGTTTTAATATTTGGTTTCCAAGTGAACAGACTATTCTGAGGATCAACTTTAGCCTCAGTTTGCTCCCACTGCTTAAGCCGATTAGAGTTATAATAAAGACTGTGGCCATCCTTCTGGCCATTGCACATCTACTTACCTGTTGAATGTAGAGTGTGGTCATTGTAATCACATGGTTAATATAGGAACAAGTCCCAATCTCTTCCACATTATCTAAATTTCTGAAACAGAATGAAACGTATAAGAGGTGAAGTAATTGTATGATAGAAGAATTGTATGACTGATAGAGAGAAATATTTACAGAGATTTCCAAAATTATTCTTACACAAATGTTTAAATATCCCAAAATGCCAAGTATGAGGTGCTACATGTTTTAAAATCCCACTTTTCTTTCTAACATAGTCTAAAATTAATTCAGAGTAGTAAAATATATAGATCTGGACCAGTGGTGAAATTCACAATTTTCCCCTGTGTGCATGACTTGGTGGGATCATGTGACTGGGTAGGCTTGATCAATTCAAGGGGCGCCTCACCCAGCCCCTCCCCTCCCAACCACTCCTTGTCACGAATGGTAGGAAAATGGGGAGGGAAATTTTCCTACCTACCATCCTTCCTATAGTCTGTGTTGAGCTTCAGGAATGGATGACATGTAGGAAAATCCCCTTTCCCCGTTTTCCTGCCTTTCACAAAAATGGCCCCATTCCAAGCCTTCAACATTACAATCCTGGGATATGTTGAAGGCTCGGAATGCCTCTGCTTCACCACAGAATGCCTTTCAGCCATCTCTTTCTCGGCATGGCAGGTCTGCCTGTTGAGCCACTTCACAAAGCTGGCAGCTCCGCAGCCAGCTGCTTCACTTTTTCCCTTTTTTTCCTCATGGGAGGCTTGCATGGTGGCACCAGCAGAAGGTTGAGGCAGAGACAAAGGGGAGGCAGGGGCGATCATAATGCACCAGCCCCTTCGTCCCACTGTGTCTTGGCTTGCCTGCAGCTGCATCGAACTAGCACCAGCACGGGGCATCTGGATTGCCTGCCTCCCCCATGCTGGTGCCAATGCATAAGCATTCCAAAAAAGAGGGGAATAGCAAAGCAGATGGCCATGTATCTGCCGGCTTCAGTGAAGCAGCCCAAGAAGCAGAAGTGCTGCACCCATAAAGAGAAGGGCAAAAGCTGTATTTGTGCTGCTCCAAGGGGCCAGAGGGCTGCAGAGGCAAAGGCAAGCTCCGGGGCAGCAGCAGCACTCCAGTAGGGAGGGTGAATGTCCCGGGGCTGCACATGCACACAGAATACAGAAAGAGAGGTGATTGAGCAGGTACACTCAGAAATCAGCAAGCAAAAAAATCAAAAGAAAAGTAATGGAAATAGTATATATCAGGGTTCTCTTTCTTGACGCCCCCTGTATTTTGAAAAGACAATTAGGTGAAAAAAGATACCGGCAAAGAATGATGAAAAACTTGACCAGGAGAAGTGTCAGTGCTTGTTGTGGCTCCTCCAACCCTTCTGATAATTTCTGGACGCAGTAGAGCAGCTGGAGCCTCAAAACTTGAAGAATGTTATCAGGAAGCAGGGATATTCCAGGGGGGATGTCATCCACCCTGAAATAAAGCCAGTAAATTTGAGAGGCGAGAAACAAGAGTCATTGACATAATTGTAGCTTTGGACCTTCTTAGCTATGACACTATTTTCTCCAGGTACAATCTTGGCTGCATGACAAGAGCTAAAAATAAAGTTGGGGTCCAGGATATGACCTTAGTGGCAACATCCTCAGCGAGCAACAGCTTTCCCCCTGAAGGGAGGCTGGTCCCCACCTTTCTATGCTTTACGAGAAAAGCTAAAACCAAAGCTAAACCAAAGTAAAGCATAGAACCCAAGTCCTACTTCATTCAAAGTAAAGACTTGATTGACAACCTAGAACAACAGCCGAGACTCTGAAGAACTGTGAATTCAGGCTGGTATTCACAATGGTATGTTTTTAAACTTTATATTCCAGTATTGGAAACCCAATCAAAGAGAAAAGAAGAGAATTTGTACCACTTAGCAGGGGATAGAGGGGGCATTTTTTGTCAGAATTCCAGTTGTTATATCAGGTGCTTGATTTTTAACGGTATTGTAGATATTTATTTTAATATTCCTTGACAAAAAAGTTCCAGTTTCTCAATCTAAACCACCTGTCATATTCCTAACAGTAGTATACTTAAAAATAATAATGATAATAATACTCAAACTTCAGCATGTTTGATGACTGGAAATACATTGAGGATTGCAGAAACGGAAAATAATTACAGGAATTATTCCATTGTTGCATAGATCTTCTCTCATTACTCTCAAGATTTTCCTCAATGTTTTTCTCCACTGACTCCACACCTACATGGTAATTCAGAGTAATTAAAGTATAACACTGGATTCCTCGGGATTAGCTAACCTCTAAACAAAAAAGCTTGCTGTGGATTACTGCATTTTTATGATTGATATGAATCTGATATGAAATCAGATTCCGAAACTGAGATAAACTTCTCTATTGTTAGAGTCACCTTAATAGCTGGCACGCCTACTGTTTAACGTAGTAATTAGCAAAAAGAACTTGACATATTCTTATTTACTTCCTAATAGAAAAACACTCCCCTGCAGTAAAGCAAAGGGATTTGCAACAGATAGGAAGGTTTTTACCTTTTCAGATATAAATAAAACAACATGTCAAAGGAACTTTGGAACATGCAAAGAAGGAGAGGAGATTAATCTTTCATGTTGTACCAGCATAGCTGCCAAAAGACTAATATAGAGTGCTTGGCTTTTCCTCAAAAGAGAATTCCTGCAAAGCACGATGAATGATTTTGGTCTATAAATTCTTACAAGCCTGCACCTTCCCAGTGAATAACACAACCTTGTAATATAACACAACCTTGTTTATTGAGTTACCTTGAGAAAAAAGAATTGGGTGAGAGAAAATATTAGGAGAATGTCTATGAGGCAGGGTGCCCTTTAAGTCAATTGGCTTCATTCTATGCTTTTCAAATGTAACGGCCAAGAAAAACCTCACAGAATCCTAGAACTACAAGGGGACCATTGAACCACTTAGTCCTGCCCCTTCCTACGACAGTCTCCCAACTCAAAATATTTTTGATGGGCAGCTGTCTAGCCCCTTACTTAAACTTGTCCACTGTTCATTGCCTCCTTTAATAGCTAGTTCCCCTGTTGAATTACTCTTACTACCGGTATTAGAAAGTTTCTTCAACTGGAATCTTTTGTAATTTGATATTGTTCCACATCCTGCATGCCAGGATGAAGAAAAGAACAGGATCTTCTTCTCTATTACATTCTTTCAGTTGCTTAACAAGTGCTGCAATATCCTCCCAACCATTTTTTCTCAAGGATCAACAGTTCCTTCTGTACCTCCTTGTTTTTCCTTGCACTTGTTTCAGTTTCTTTAAATATTAAAGTGTGGTGCTTTAAATTAGACACAGTGACTTAAGATGGAGATCTGACCAATAACGAATATAGTGGAACTATTGCTTTCCATATTTTGGGAACTTTACTTCTACTGATGAAAATTGCCTTCACCCAATCCATTCACACAGCTTGTCAACTTGTGGTCAACTACAATTTCTAAATTCTTCATACATTTATTATTACTCAAGCCCAGTAACTCTCATCATATACTTATGCAACATATTTATTTGATAACTCTCCATCTGCCTTTATAACAAATTTGCACATTACACACACACACACAAAAAGATGACCAGGCACCCAGTATTATTTTTTAAAAATACACAACCATTTCAAATTTATTTTTAAATTCAGTAAAAAGGTAAAGGTTTCCCTCGCACATATGTGCTAGTTGTTTCCGACTCTAGAGGGCAGTGCTCATCTCTCTTTCAAAGCCAAAGAGCCAATGATGTACGAAGTTTACCACTATTATAAAAATGCATCACCAATATGAGGAGATATATTCCAAAATGTATCATTCTCAATATAACTGAATACTAGAATGGTAGCACCTTTAACTGAAAACATACATCCCATGAAATACATTATTTTACAGAAGCAATTTTATACTATAACCATTTTCACTTTTACCTCTCTAGATATTTTCTCTTATAGATCGGTAAATTCAATCCAGTCAATAACATCAGAGAAGAACTCCAGATTTTATATTGAACATTAAACAACACTGTTGCTAATCAGATCTACATCTTGCATATTTTCTCCCTTTTAATATTTTGTTATTCCGATACCTAAAAACACTAATAGTTAAAAAATGACCAAACAATGCAAACTTAATCAAAAAAATATCAACCATACAGAAAACATCCAAACTGATTTATAGATCTTTAAAATTGCTATTTGCTTTAAGAATAGGCTAACATTAGTATTGTGGTAGAACTGAAGAATTCTGTGATCAGGAGATTGTAAGTAACGATCCACTAAATGCTCTGTTCAGTCCAATCTCCAAAGTTGATTCAACAAATTTACCCTCTTTTGGTTGGGCTGCTAGAAGGAGTTCCTTCAGCAAAATGTTACTAATCTTCATTCTACTTTCAGTATCCTGTTTTCACTTGAGTCAAACTTGACTCAAACAATGAAAATCCATCCATGATTATCAGGCTATGATTCTACACCCGGATATTCAGTGATGCAAACTGGTAATTTTAGACTTCATGGTCTAAAACACTCCTTGTGTAGCTGGACTACTGTTGTGCTGCATTTGAGACATTCCTGATTACACTACTGGGCACCAGACTTTTGTCCAAACTGCCATGTAACTCCATGTCTTTACCAATGAGTAAGCTCCATTAGAGACCACAGGGACTGACCTTTGAACAAGCACACAAAGAATTCATTCTAAGGGAATGCATTATCTTAGGCTAAGTAAGTACACTCAAAAAGCACATTCCAAGGTCATTTCCTGGTTTAGAGCAAACAAGAATGTTTACTTGACTCTATAATTTAACAACTCAAAACCCATTTTTGAAAAATGTAAGCTAGGACAAGAAATACCAGTGTGGAACAAAGGAAGAATATCCTAATGTAAAATAAAGTCAATTAATACCACAACTTTATCTTGGGGCATTGCTGATTTTGATAATTTTGCCAACTGTTGGCCTGTAAAGTATGAGATGAAATGGACTGGAACTTTTGTGTGTCAGGTTCCAAGTATACTTTGGAGGAGAACAACAGCTTAGCTTTTCAGGTTATGTGATGTTTGTGCATTTTGTGTGCATCAGGATCAACATACAGGGGGCCATGAGCTATCATTTGAATATTCAAATCTGGGGATAGTATATTTATGCACATGTGCAGCCCTTCCCCTTTCCCCAACTAAATTTGGCAATCAACAGAAAGCATTGCTCTCCTGCAGGTATTCTGCACAGAAAAATCTAAGATTTAAATTTTGGCATCATTGTTCCATTTACTGCTGCTTTACATTTTAGATTTGCATGAGGGAGGAGTCAAAATCCGCAAGATGGTGTGTTCATGGTCATGCTCTACCTATTTTGTACATATGTCAATATATCTATGTACAATTCAATCATGATACTAATCCACCACCTTGCAGATCTAATCCACTTACATCATGGTGTTTTATATATATATATATATATATGTGTGTGTGTGTGTGAAGGCACACTTTGAGTTCTTGAAGAGAGGTTAAGATAAAATATGATTTAAAGAGATAATAGAGTTAAGATTAGAATACCTTGCATTTTCCAGAAAGGGTATTAAATGGTGAGGAAAAAAAATAAAGAAGTACAAAATGTGGGGACATTATATATTTTATACATTTTATCAGGATTATTTATTAAGAGTTGACCATCAAATAAAAAGATGTGCTGAATTTTTCACTCTGATTTATGCTTTCATTACAGAATGTGTTTGCATACTATACTTGATAAAAGTATGATCAGATATTTTTATATCTATTTAAGCATGTTATATATCAGATGAAGTAAGATCTATTTCAACATACCGAGTGGGCAGTTTTTCAAAGTCCACATCCAGAAACTGCTCATAACTAGAAACAAAACTGTCCAACCATAGCTTCAAGTAGTCTGGATCTTTCTGTGAAGAAAAAAAGACTGGTTTAATATATTGATCTTTTTTAAATCCCAGAAATATTTGAACATGTTGTTTATACCTTACTTGCTCCAGTATATTCTGTCTGTACTTCTGACATGACTAATTTAGGTATTTCCCATTTAATTATCAGTTCAGATAGCATGTGTTCATGAACTCATCTCAATTTAAAAGAAACTTTACATTTTACCCAACTGAATGGAAAAGGAGAAGCTATTTACTAAACTGAGAAAACCTTGGTCCAACCAATCATTTAAACAAGGCATGAAGAGTAAATTGAAAGGCGCAGGTATCAGTGAGAGGGTGTATACATTAAAAAGACACAGGTTTCATACCAATCAGTTAAAGCAGCTTACAGAAAATTAATTGGAAAAGACTTGGATATCAGAGAGCTACAGCCAACAACATACTGAGTGAGATGAATCAATGATTTGATTCACTGGTCTGCTTCGTGAAACAAATCCAGCAACAATGTGATGTGTTTCAATCTGGCTTTATATGTTATACAAACTTAGCTTCTGCAGTCTGCACTAAGTCAGTGACTAGTGTGAAGAGTGAACTGTAGTTTGCATAATAAATTATGATCAAACCTTGTAGTGTGAAATCTAAATAAAATAAGTGTAAGTAACTACAGGTTTAAGATATCCTTCAACATTGGATGGTGCTTATCAAGGCATTACACAACAAGTTTATAAAAAATTACAGCACATTCCTAAGCCATTGGGCTTCTTCTCTACAATAATTTTCTTCTGCTTATTATTGCAATTAATTGGATAAGCAGTTCACAGAAATCAATATAGATTTGCAATTCAAACTATCAGTATCAGATATATTTTATAAATTCAACAAAATCTGTCTTTTCTAGAGAGCTTCTGAGTCACTTGCTATAAAATCCTTCTTCTGCACACCGTGGCACCAGCATCTAAACATCTTACAACATGAATTAGGAAAAAAACATTCCTTAAACATTGTAACACAGTGATTTTTTTTCCTGTTGGGGGATTTAGCTAGTGGTAAAATGTGGACACACTTTCAGTATCCATGGAAATAAAGAATCATTCCCAATATCAGGATCATGAGAAGCCGTTAAAGCTTCATCCCAATGCAAAAATATATCTTCAAAATCAGAGTAGGGGGGTGACTAAGTTCCAGAGTAAATAGGCATCCATCACTAGACTCATGTGATATTTTTAAAACATTTCACTCTTTCCCAGATGACAAATCAGTATATACCCAAACGTGGCAATAGTGAACGTGCTAGCTCAGAGAGCTAGAAAGTTGCCTACATTACAATGTCCTCTCACAAGAAAAGCCAACGATGCAAGTGATTAAGCTGATGTCTTGTTTTTGCTATACATTTTCTTGGTTTTGACATCACAAATCTCTCCATTTAAAAGAAACAGCTAGGAGGTTTAGTTATTCTATTCTTCATAGCCCCAAAGTTATTTATGTTGCTCCAGTCAAAAGGGCATTGAGTTATTTTAACATCATGGCAAGCAGTCAGGAGAAAGCCAGTTTGGGCTACTGATTACGACATCACGCTAAAATATAGCAATAACAATAGCAGTAGCACTTAAGACTCATATACCACTTCATAGTGCTTTTACAGCCCTCTCTTAGCAGTTTACAGAGTCAGCCTATTGCCCCCAACAATCTGGCTCCTCATTTTACCGTCCTCAGAAGGATGGAAGGCTGAGTCAAACTAGAAATCAGGGATTGAGTTCTAGTCCCACTTTAGGCATAATGCCACTGATTTTGGGTCAGTCACTCTCTTTTAGCCGTAGAAAACTGACAATGGAAAACCATTTCTGAAAAAGCATGCCAAGAAAACTGCAAGGACTTGTCCAAGCAGCTCCAGAAACAAGTGATCAGAAGGAACAAAAGTAGGCAAGACAGATTTTTAATTGTTCTATTTTCTATTGAAAGGCAATGAATAAGTGCTGCTTTTGCAACAATCTATTTACTTCTAATTTACCAGAGGGCAGGGAATAATTGGTATCATATTTTACTAGTATTTCATTCAGCCAGAACACACCTGCATCTATTTATATAGTGCCATCTGTATAGAAGGGCACTTTATAAAACACAAAATGACAATTGCCCCAAGAAATTTACAATCTAAAATGCAAGTCTTTGTCATTAAATCTTCTGGTTACTATTATCAACAAATTAATGTTGAAGAAGCAATAACAAACATGACAAGTAGAAATGTTTGGTTAACTTCAAGCAAACTTAACAAGATATAATGCTAAAAGACCATGTTTAGGTAAAACAGAAAGTAACTAGACTGAACACGGGTAAAAAACTTATCAATCATTACAAAATATTTTAACAATCAATTGATAGGTAGATTATTTTCCTTGATGCTTTTCTTACAATTATTCAATATGCAGGGTTTTAAACAGATTTGCTAGTGCTACCTTTAATGAAATATATCATCTTTCATAGAAATAAAACCTCCTAATCCTTTACAGCTATTAGTCAGACAAATTTAAAAACTTATAATCATCACCATCATCCTTTACAACAGTCAAAGACAAGTAAAACACAAGTTAAAACAATTCATTTACAGTCCCAAAATATAATAGCATCATACAAAAACAGGGCATGTGAGTAAAATAAAAACAAACCCCCTCAAATAATAATTGAATCAATACAACAATTATGTTTAAAAGAGAAATAAAGTTCAACTTTCCAACAACAAATTAAACCATGATAGCATGAAATCATATTGCTCAGTCATCCCATTGAGCCAAGAAAGAGGTACAGTAATTCAAAGGCTGAGAACTCAAGGAAACCACAGTTCACCTTTATCTTTAAACTGAATTGAAGTTTGAGCAAACTACAAATTGTTTCTCAAAAGCACATTCAGAAACAACTGTTTCAGATATGTTTCTGGGGTACATATGGACAGCTAAAACAGGAAGGAATTTGATGAGCATAAATAGAGAGGGTAGCCACCTGTAAATCTCTTCTGTGTTTTATTACTTACTGTAAATACATATTCCACAGATATAATGTGGGACGCTCTGTATGTTTTTATTGTTGTAATCACCTTAAAGATATGACACTCATTTGACTAATACCAAGGAGACTCATGTTCCAGGTCGCACCTGGGTGGAAGATTTTTTTCCATTCAAACTGCCCTCCCCCCAAGGAAGTTGCTAAAGACAGACAGAATTTCAGTCATTGACTAATAAAAGTACAATCAATAAATGAACAACACAAAACTATCCCATAACAAGATTAGCAACCATTAGCAAAGCACGTTTGGCCTTGGAGTACAAAATGAAGCAGGACACAGGCTGATAGAATTTTGTCAAGAGAATACAATGGTCATAGCAAACACTCTTTTCC
>JANHFP010001638.1:182966-194509 GCA_032468135.1 Calamaria suluensis
GGCTTCCCCACATCCCCAGGCCCTCCAGAGGCTGGAAACAGCCTCTTTTCTGACTTCTGGTGGGACCAGATCTGAAAATCAGCTGGCCAGTGGCCACATGTGCATCAGCTGAACCCGTGCCATAGGTTCGCCATCACTGGACTAGGTGAAAGAATAGCCTTACGAAAAACTGTAGTTTTAATGGTGGATTTTCTGTTTATTTTCCCACCCATCCGCTGCTGCTAAATTGTACTCATTCCTATTGTTTTAATGTTTTGACTATGGTAATTGCCTTCTACTTGAAAAGCAGGATACCCCCTCAAGTAGTCCTTCACTTATGACCATTCATTTAATGATGGTCAAAGTTGCAAAGGCCTTGGATTATAAAGCAATTTATAATCTGTCCTCATAGTTATAATCATTGTACCTCCCCAGCAGCCACATGACTGCAATTAGAGTGTTTGGCAACCAGCTTGCATTTACAAAACCAGTTGCAACATCCTGATCAATTTGTCACTTTTTTTGCCAATTTCTGGCAAAAAATGCCCATTGGGGAGCTGGATTCATTTAATGACTGTGATTTGTTTAATGGCCACCAAAAAAATTGTTGGAAAATCTGACTTTACGACTACAGTGATTTATAAAAGAAATTCCTGTTCCAATTGTGCTCATAAATTGAAGATGTGCTGTACGTTTTTAGGCAAATATGCATATAGTCAAAACAATCTTTCTCCAGTATTCTGACCGAGGAAGCAGCAGAGAACATATCTAACCACAACATTTCAACAGTCAGAAAATCACTTCCAGCAACCAGAGAACATTTCTGCATCCCACCCAACTGCACACAGCTCATTAAGTAAATGTTAACATCCTAGCATGAAATGGCTGACATACTTGTTTTCCAAAAATGGTTCCTTCACATTCAAAGAAATCTTGGATGCATTCCCAGTTTCTGGAAAATTCAAACTGCAGCTGCTTCAGGTTCAGACAACACAAATTACCACAAAGCTTGATTAAAATGCAGCACTAAATTGGGGTGGGTTGTGGAATTGTGGTACTTGCATGTTAATTAACCTTTTAGCTCAACAACACATCTTGTCGTGCAAAAAACTCCCTTAATAAAGAACCCAGAATCAGTTATCAAGTACTTTGACAAATATTAGCACAGTAATCGTCTTGAATTTTAGTAGTTCAATTGATCAAGTAATGTTGTTTTGTAATTTAATAAAGCCATTTTTGCCTTGGAAGATATATATAAAAATGTTATTCTACAAGAACTGCAAGGTTATTTTTTGGAAAAGATAGCAAATTTTTTGGGGGTAAAATTGTTTTGGCATACTTTGCATTTCTCTCTGAGATTCTTTCTCCTCACATGTATGTGTACATGCCCACACATGTATTTACAGGACAAACATGCCCTTTTTTCTGCAGTCAATATGCTTGAGAAATAACTCTGGAAACTCAATTCTGTGTTCATATTTCTTCTCAGTTAAAACCCCCCACCTTTTTGGGTTCTTCCACATATTTGGAATTTTGAGTTAATCTACTTGTTTCACCACATAGTAAGTCAAATAATGTACATATATTTACACATCTATATGTACAGTATATATGAAAAACCAACAGTTGAGACGATTCCTTACCCAAAAAAACATTGGTCTGGAACCATTATTTTTTTTAAAAAATCGTTTTAGGAATTACATAGTCTGAAGGATATGTTCACATACAATAATCTACACTCAGCATAACAAGATTGACAAAAGTGAAGGTGAGTCTGAATACTTTCTGAATGCACTGTAGGTAATGGCAAGCCAATGAAGGTACTTCAAAAATGATTTTTCTACTTTTTCCTTTTTTCCTTTAAGGGCATTTTTAAAAGATGAAGTAGAGTCTGATTGGCACAACAGTATTTGAAGCTTCAGTAGTTCTTCCAGTTCCATTTCAGAAACACATTTTCTTGTGCTTAAAACATTTAACCTGGATTTCATAATGTCAAGGAGGCTGTTTATGGTTTTCTCTTTAAAGTCTAGCCATTTGATTTGCTTCCCAGATGTGGTTAGTTATCTGTAGAAATATGTCATGTTGTAAACAAAATCCACTTCAAAATACAACCCATCTCTGCAAGTTTTAGTCTTTTTCCTGTTATATAATCATGAACACATTGGAAATCTATAGCTTATTTTAGCCTATGACTTCTAACAAACATTTTAAAATAATTGTTTTACTACATTTTAGGAAGAAACATTTTTTTTATTCTAAGGACCAACAATATATTGAACCAATTGAAAACAGAAATAACTATGATTGCCTAGAATGTCCATTTGTTAGCAAAATTCCTTTCATAATTTAGTATTTATAAATTACCAAACCAGTGATTTATTGGGTCATTTCTGACATACTTCCTTACCTAAAAAAAGAAACTATATATATATATAAAAAAAGGGCAGGACAACTTCCGGATTCCTGCTGGCTTGCCCATTGGCTTTCCTTGTAGGGAAGCCATGAGGAGCATTGGAAATAATAACATGACTATAGTTGACTGTGGCAATGTGACAGTATTGACAAATTTCAATCCCATAGCATTAATGGGTCCTGGATTTTGGATTCCTTCTTTAAATTAGCCCATTAGATTCAAAAACTGTTGCCATGTGATGCAGTTTTGCCCAATTGAAAGTTACAGACAGGAATGTTTTAGTAATATACAGCTAGCATATATACATTCTGCATTCCTCATATTTCATATTTAAAGCAACCCAATCTGAACTAATTTCAGAGAAGGCTGTTCAGGGTTTTCATCAGGGAGAGAGCATGAATTTAGCTCACTTAAGGACAATATCCACGACAAACAATAAACTTCTACAATGTAAGTAACTTTTAAAAATCTTTAAATATTACCTTAATTAACTGTTGTTTAAAATAAACAATTTTACACCAGGGTTTCTGTGGCAATAAGGCAATTCAACATATACCTCTCCATTTTTCAGTTGTTTTAAACCTAGTAAAGCAAAATCAGATTTATGTTATGTGTTATGTTATAAACCAAACAAAGGGAAAAAACAGAAGCAATACATGATTTTGTTGAAGTATTTATTGAAAGTGTACAAGTTCAATAAAGGTGAGGAAAACAGTTTTTGTAAAAAAATTCAATAAAATTTCTTGTTTGACATATTGTACATCGATCATTAAAATAAAAACAATAGAAAAACAAATGCCCAAACACACCAGTGTGCACTGAGAAGAATTTTTTAAAAAAAATCTTACATATTCAAACATCATTGGCCTTTGCAATTATAGCACATAGCTGTAACACCTTTATCCCTAGTACTGGCTGTATCATGAGAAGATGAACCGAGAAGGGAAATAACACCCCATACATACCACTGGCAGTGAACTGCTGTAAGGAGGTTATTTGTACAATATCTAGGCAGAATTTGAGTGTGAGGAAAGATACCAATTCATAAACATTATATTGGCATTTGAAACAGAATGAGGAAACCAGAAATCATAAAAAGTTTCATGTTCACTAACTCATCTTTGAAAATTAGCTATCTGTGTGTGTGACAGTCAAAAAGAGGCAAAGTCACAGAAACAAATTTGACCTTTTCGATCTTTATATTCTATGTATGACCTCAATTAGCCACAACTGTAATCTTGAATACAGTTTTATGCTGAAGCACATACTATAAACATAAAAATCTTCAAACTTGCTGTCTAATCAGTGGTGCAGCTACATTCACATGAAAGTCAATCATAAAACTTCTCTAGAGGACCCACTTTCAGGTCACCAATATTTTACATAAGAAGACAACCATTTCATCAAAAAGAATGCTTTTTTTCTAATAAAGAGTTATGATAAGTAACACTGGTGCAAATCGAAGTTTTAAAAAAAGCAGCATCTTATGTTGTAAGGATTAAGCCATGGTGTCAAACTCGTTGTGTCACGTTGCTGTCACGTGACATATTGTGATTTTTTTTTTCCCTTCAAGGAACTGGAGTGGGCATGGCCTGCGCAATGCAACCAGCCCACGGGCCACCAGTATGACACCCCTGCATTAAGCATATATGCAACTGGTTACAGGTACTCCTCAATTTACAACCATTCATTGTGACCATTTGATTACAACAGCACTGAGAAAAATGTCTTCTGATTGTTTTTCACACTTTTCACACTTACGACTGTTATAGGACCTCCCGACTGGCATATATTTATGATGGCTGCAGTGCACCGGGGTCATGTAAGCATCTTTTGCAACCTTCTGACAAGCAGTCACTTAAGAACAACTGCAGCAATTCACTCTTGTGAACTGTGGCAAGAAAGCTCATAAAGTAGGGGAAAACTTATGTTTTTTTTAATGTTATTGCTTAACAATGGAAATTTTGGGGTCAATTGTGGTTGTAAGCGGAGTAATACCTGTATTGTTCTCCAAGACCTTTGCAGGGCAAAATTTTGCTATCTGTCCCATTTAAAATGCCTTTAGAGTAACAAACAAATCACCAAGGCAAAATTCAATGCTATCCTTAAGACTTTCTCATTATTAGTTTCCTCTTTTCCCTAAAAGCACTAAAAAAATATGAACAGATTATCAGAGTGTACAAAGCAATATCAAGCGATTTTTGTTCTCCATATCATTTTTTATTCTGTTGGTGATGGAAATAAACTATATATCACACTTCAATAGAACAGGCCTATTGATGAATTTTGAACTGGTCACTGCTTGTTATCTTTTATAACTGATGTGTAAAATAGTCAGAAAATATGTATTATTTATAATTATCAGTTCTTTATAATGCATTCATTTCCTGTTATATGCTATTTTGAACATGACTGCAAATCAGTTGAAGACATTGGATTTTAATGTCTTCACATAAGTTACTTTACTATGTTGTAATTTCTATTTTCAAATATAGGATATAATAATTAATTCTGCTTTTGAGAGATTTCAGGAATCCTTGCCACATGACTACTTCTGTTCAATTTACATGTCAGCAGTCAACTTCTAAGTAAGTGTGTAACAATACTAAACAGGCCATTATTTTTCTGTCTTTTTTCGGAATTTTTAACTCCAGAAACTTGCAACTCATGTAGTATATATATTTTAGCTAATTTAAACTTGCAAAGAGGCACAAGGATAAAGAGAAGTCTATCTTTCTTTACGAATTGTTCCTTGAATCTCATTTTGCCATCAGAAACCTGTCCTTACTTTAGGTAATCTGTTTTGCTTTCTTTCATTTTCCTAGTTTTGTTTCTCCCCTTATCTCAAGTGTTGTTGCTTCTCTACAAGTTGGATGAATAATAAGATATACTCCCCCTCCCCTTTTTAATGGAAGTAGGGAATATTGGTAACTCTAGGACAAAAGAGAAAAAGAGGCAAAGGTATATGAAGAATACCCAGTTCCACTTTGATCACTGCCTTTAGGGATAAGAGGAATTATTGTTTCTCATTTTTCCAAATATATAGATAGCCCTTGTGAACTATGAATCATCAATGACAAAGAAATTATCTTCTTTATCAAACCAACTCCTAGAAAGTGCTTCTCAGCAATCTCGCAAGTTATTTAGCTGCATTTGGAAGACAGAGGAATGCTTCAAGGTCTCCATGTGACTTGGAAGTACAATGCCTCCGACTGTGGAAAAGAGTCCAAGTTCTCTGCCTTGTTTTTACAATTTCCTTGAACTTTATCATTACTACCTCTCTTGAATTCATTAGCTTAAATGCTCACATACCACAGAAGTTTACCACAGAAACAGCTAATATGAGGTTTGAAGAAACATAAAAAACTGTCATTCTAAATGCTAACCATGCTTGCTATGAGCTACATATACAGATTTGTGGCTGCAAATCAATTGAGTCTCACTGCATAAAAGTAGAAATATTTTAATTAAGCCCTTGCTGGTTATAATATACAAATCCTCAAATTATTACAATCACAGGGGCTAAATAAATTCTGTTCTCTTAAGAAAAGTTGAAGTGTCAGTTTTTTAAATGTGCATTTGAAGGCCAGCCTCAAATGTCTTGAGAGTCATTTACTACTAACATTTGTTCTGGCATCAATGAGGACAATGAAAATTATGTCTAAAAGATTTCAATATATTCAGATTGAACACATCTTACAATGATCCATGAAACAAAGTGTTCTGGTTCAAAGAGCCACTCTTTCATTATTCCTAATTGTAATTTGGCCCTTTTAATATTTCCACAAATCCCCTGAAGGATTTGACACAGTCTATCAAATCTAAGCTGCTCCTTAACATGAAACAACAGGAGTGGATTTAGATAAAGCACAGATATCCTTTTGCACAAATATAATCCAACTCTCGTTTCATAAAGCTGGAGCATTAGACATTTTGAGAATGCACATATGTGTCTAGCAGTAAAAGGGGCTTCACATTGTTTTAGCAATGTCTTTTTTTTTGCAAGATACCATTCTCTCCCACAACCTACATCTGCTTTAAACTAAAATTAAAATACCATTAAGTCAAGTAAGAAATACTTAGTTCTCCCCTTATGTTTCATACAGTAAATCTAGATGACCTACAGATTTAAGACTGGAATGGGTGTAAAGACTATTATTCTCTGCTACAATATCTGAATACAGAATAAAACAGAAATAAAGATAAATCAATACAATATAGGATCAAAATACAATAGCAATCAAATAAAAAGAGTTCCAGAAGGATAGTGTTGTTTGTCCAGCCACTTCATGCATTTGCTTGGACCGGTATCAAAAACCAAAAACAGACCAAGGCATATAACATCATCTCCACTCTCACAAACCTCCATTATGTTCAGGAAAAAAACTGAAGAGCAGCTTTTATTCTGGCACATTCATGTACCATAAAAGCACATAATGTTCCTCACTTGACTTAGGAATGAACTACAGCAGAATGCAGAATCACAGTAACAACCTATGTGATCTTGCATGCAAGTCCAGCTATCTTTTATGGTTTCTACTGGTACCTCAAGCTGTAGTAAGTTGGCAGAGTAGGGGGCCTCTCTCCTCTCCATGTTTATGCATTCAGGAAATAACAGAACAGACTTCTGTGGCAGCAAATGCAAAGAAGTGTTTTGGTACCTTAAAAACTAACAGCTATATTATAACATTAACATTTCTGCATCAGAACCTATGTTGTTAAATGGACAAACCAACCACCCTATCTGGGTAAATCAAAATGCAACTTTTTACTCAGTTGATTAATTTTAATGAAAATCAAGAGGCCAAACAATGTAGGAGTAATTATTTAAAATATTGTATTACTAATGTAGCAAATCAAATCAAAGATCCACTTGAGGTGGATGTGGTTCATTTCCAACTAACATTGCATCAAAAACATGCTGATGTTGCTATGTCTGTTTATCTGCCAGTCTGGAATAGGTTACACTGCTATGGTTTTTTTTTTACTTAAAGATACCAGAATATATTGCTTTCTAAATGTAACTTCTCTCTAACTATCTCCCAAAGGCTATATCTTGTGCCATTTAATCAGCTTAGTAAATACACTTTTCTATTCATATTAGCTCAGACCCTTTCACAAGCAAACATAACAACAAAAAATTCTTATCTTCAATTCTTCCATAAGTATAGTTCATTTGAAAAAAAAGTACTAAAAATGAAATGGGTCACATCAATGAAAGCATAAAAATATTCTTAGCTTAACACTCTAACAATATTGCTACTCCAAAAGGAGACATGTCCATTGAAATAAATTGCTTCAACAATATCATGCCCAACAAACTATTACCCTCAACAGACCCACAAAACAGTACTTTGACAAGCAAAAACCACCATGCATGCATGGCCCTTTTAAGATCATATGACTACAGGGTTTATATAGTATAGTGGCAAGACATGATAGAATCAGGTATATATGCCAAAGGCAATTCAAGATTTTGACAGTAACATAAAAACCTAAATTGTCCCAAGAGGCACCGTTGTGACATTTAGTTGGCGTTCTGGGGAAAAAGGATGGAAACATGTCCTGAAATACAACATTAGGAATAAATCATAACATGATTAGCTGAAGTGCACTAAAATGCTATTTTCAGACAAGAGATTCCACGTGCTTTTTTCCCTTCCTTATCCCTTTCAGCATGTGACAATATTGCTTTTCTTCTTTGTCTGAATGTTACACTAATCTGGGAAAAGGAGCAAAATCAGCTGGACTTCTGACAGAATACTGAAAAAGTTTCAATCCATTGGTCCCAGCAAAAAAGATGTAGCAAGAAAAGTGCAATTATCCTGATGATGATGAAATTTAAAAAATGCACATTTGTAAATACTATCTTCATATGAATTAATGGTTTCTTTTTTTCCTTCTGAAAACAGGTATTCTGCTAAGAAAAGTTGGGATATCTTTTTCATTGTTCAAACTAGAAGTTTACACTGAAACACAAAGTATCAGAAAAAAAAATTGGTCCCTCCAGTTGTGAGATCATCTCCTTTCTTTATGGTACCAAAACAGCATGCTCAGAGTCTGCACCTGAACCATCCCAAGACAAATGCATTTGGCTCTCTGCTGCTCTTTTTTTCCTAGATCTCACAGGAGGCTGACATTCACGGCATGGTGTGTAAGATACTACCTATGACCTGCTTATGGAACCGTCAGCTGTTGTGATACAAAGAGATGTCATCTAGAAAGTTTAATCACAGTTGTTTCCATAAAATCCCTCCCCTCCCCCTCCCGCATTAGCCACACGGAGCTTATCCTTCAGTTTCTTCACTATGTCCTGACTGCTGGAGCACAGACATCTGTGATATTACTTTGCTCGTTCCACGAGAGAGGCGCTCTTGGTCTGTGTTTGCTGAAAGGGAGGCCATAGAAAGAGGTTGCAGCAGCGTGGGTGTCATACCAGTCGTGACGGTCAGATTATGAGTAGCACCTTTGAGAGTAAGATCTTGCGTGGGAAGAAGGGGCTTGAGAATGCTCACAAGGCAGAAGGCAGAGCCACTTTTAGGAATAAAGTTAACTTTATTCTTGTCAGGACAATAAAAGGCTGGAATTTCA
Source organism: Calamaria suluensis (assembly GCA_032468135.1). NCBI lineage: Eukaryota > Metazoa > Chordata > Lepidosauria > Squamata > Calamariidae > Calamaria > Calamaria suluensis. The sequence goes on from JANHFP010001638.1 coordinate 191,950, forward strand.
TGCAAAGGTTTTGGCCTACAAACAGAAAAACACCACCAAAGGGTATTAACATTTGGAAGTTAAAGATGAACAAAGTTAAAGGCTGCAAAAAGTTTATGGTATGTTGTGTAACATAGCATGAAATACTTTTCTTTTTGTCCCAAATAAATGAGAGTTGTCCACAAATAGGGGGGGAACACTTCTGCATATAGTAGCAAATTTATCTCTGATTATTTGTAAAGCAGTCAAAACATGTTGGCATATCTATTACGCTATAGCTAGTTCTCCATTTAATACCTCAATTGGGACCAGAATATTTGCTGCTAAGTGGTGCAATTGTGCAGTGCAAAGTCACAGCATCTCAGGAAGCTCAAATAGTGTAGCACAAAGCTGCAGCATTCTGAGAAGTCCCAACAGCACCACTGCCCAAGCCCAGTTACCTTTGTACTGGATGTCTTGTTCTTAGCTGCCACCTTTCTATTGAGCCGCAGCCTCGCATAGAAAGAACACACAGAAAGCTCTGAATCGGCACTTTAAATCCAAAAGGGTATGATTCCTTAGCACCTTCCAGGTGTATGGATTTAAAAATTCCAAAAATCCATACCTAACATGGCCACTGATGAGAATTCTGGGGGTTGCTGTACACACAGCTGGAAGTTGCCAACGGTGGGAAACTCAGGTTTAGGTTTTCAGCAGATATCAAAAAAGGGGAAATGTTCAAAATACATTTTTGTCAATACATTTCTGCAAAATGCATATGAATAGCAAGGGAGAATGATCCCTGCTTTCTCAATAATGGTTTAAATAATTATAACCTCCCCCACAAACACAAAATTAAACGTATAGATATGTTCACCTTTACCCCAAAAAGTAAGAAACATTAAGCATAAAGGTATACCATCAAAGTTTAGAAATCAGGCATCTAGTGAGAAATTATGATTAAAAAAATTATGAAGTAACATAGCAACTTACAAGCTTTCCTCAAACACTTTGACTTTCTCACAGCCTTCAGGAGGTTCACGTTTGAACATATAGCTATTGTTGGGTTTTGGTGATGTAGCATATTTGGGCAGAGGAGAATTGTTTCCATTCTCTGTAATGAGCAAACGGCCAGTTACATATACATGTACATATATATATACACACACATTTATTTTATTTATTTATTTCTGGGTTCAAATCCCAGAATGGGCATGACCAGCTGATGAGAGCTAATAAGCTCGAAATAGATCTATACTGGCCTTCCTTAATTTTAAAAATATCAGCAGAAAACAATTAACCAATATATATATATATATACACACACACACATCAATTCAAATAATCACGGTCTAAAGCATTCAGTGTCATATTTCACATTTTCAAAAGAATGCGAGATGCGCAGAGATTATCTTCTTCCTAAAAATATAAGAGGTTAGAGACAGCACATGAAAATAATTGCTACTAGTTTAGGAGAATAAGGAGAGAGAAAAAATCTGTTTATGCAGCAAAGAGAAATAATTAGGAGATTTGTTGCTATAAAACAGGAGGAACAAATTTGGCATTAGGGAATCCTGCAGGGGGTGCACTTCAAAAAACAAACAAACTAGATAAAGCTATAATAATAATTTTTAAAAAGTAGATGTGCCTGGAATGAAAATAAAGGAGATTCTTTTTTTAAAAAAAATCCTAGAAATTTAATTTGTTCAAATGATTTTAGTAGTGATTCAGGAAGGGAAGGATATGTGGGTTAAGGATTGTTCACACCTGCCATATAAATTAGGAGGGATGTCAGATGGCTTTTAAAAAAACCACAGTAACTCCATTTAGTGACTCCACTCAGTCAGCCACCATTTTTTTTAAAAATGACAGTACTAAATAGTATTGTAATAAAAAAATAATTTTCTCATCAATGCACACATTTATGTATGACCAACTTTTATGCACCGGACAATAAAAGCCTTTGGTCTGAAACTGACTGAGGTCTTGTCAGCTTCAGGCAGCAACTGGAGTTGGCAGGAGAGTTCTAATCAACTAATTAAAGTCACAGAACTGAGATTGTTAACTTGCAATTAGCAGATTTGAAGGAAGTGCTTCGCCAAAGAGAAAATCAGCTCAGGAAGAGATAGCTTATTTAGATTATTTCTCTGGTCTGGGATTGGACAAAAACAAATCAAAAACAACAACGACCACAGCACGCTAAAAGAGAACTTTATCTGTATGAGATGGCAGCCATATGTGATCCCCCCCCCTCTCTTCCCCTCCCTCCCTCCCAGGGATGAAATCCAGCAGGTTCTGGAGAAGCAGTAGCGGAAATTTTGAGTAGTTTGGAGAAACAGCAAATACCACTTCTGCCTGGCCCCAGAGTGGGGTGGGAATAGAGATTTTGCAATATCCTCCCCCCAGGAGTGGGGAGGGAATGGGGATTTTGCAGCATCTTTCCCCTGCCACACCCACCAAGCTACGCCCACCAAACCACACCATGCCCACCAAGCCACGCCTATAGAACCGGTAGTAAAAAAATTGGATTCCTGAAGGCAGACTGGAAAAAAAAGTAAAATACCTAATAACACATATTTTGACAGCAATAAGACTCCAAGTG
>JANHFP010001638.1:201324-219759 GCA_032468135.1 Calamaria suluensis
CTGCCGGAAGAGCCAGGTCTTTAGCTCCCGACGAAATGATCTCAGGTCAGGGAGCACCCACAGCATTGGAGGCAATTTGTTCCAGAGGGTTGGTGCCCCCACAGAGAAGGCCCTACTTCTTGGGGTCAACAAACGGCACATGGAGGCCATTGGAACCCTCATCAGCCCCTCCCTGTGAGAGCGCACCGGTCAGTGGGAGACCATTGGCAGAACCATTGTAGGTACCCCGGTCCAATGCCATAGAAGCAATTGCTAGTTCTGTATCATTAAGTTTATTGAGATAGTAATCAGGTCATGAATTTTCAAACAGCATCCAATTCAGAAATGATGAAAGCAATTTTATTCACATTATTTTGTAAGAAGCTTCCATGTTCCCAAGTGCATGACATTTAGAAACATTGAAACTGGAGACTCAACATTTTTGACAAATTTTCCAGCAATACCACATAATTTTCCATCTTACGTATACCCCCAATAATGTCAATTCTATTACACACCTTTGTGTCTTCAGCAAAAAGACTAACCTTACCTAGCAATCTTTCTGCGGTATCATTTACAAACACACTGAACAGAACAAAATCTAGGACTTAATCTTGCGGTAGGTACACCGTTTGTGACTGGTTTAAACAGTGCCCCATTAACAATCATACACCAGAATCTATCCCCAAGCCAACTTCCTATGCATTGCACCACCACATAAGAAAGAAAAGTTGTAATGAAATGATCAGAGACAATGGAAGAAGGCAGTAGATGAGCTTTCAATGTGATGCAGATGGGCTCTTTGCAGACTATGTGTTTCCACAGAAAAATCTTGCATATCAGCAAGTTTTCAAATTTTATTATGCATAGATTGGTTTATGCTTAAATCCTGGCTGATTTCCAAAAGCCCAACAAGAAACAGAACTCCACTACTCTTGCAGATGCATTATGATCCATCTATTCTCCTGAGAAGATACTCTAGAAATGCTCACCTAGATTGCTAACAAAGACAGCTTTGATGCCACAGAGAATTATAGTAAGTACCTTTCTCCCATTCAATTGTGTAGCATGCTGCATTAAAGCAAAAAACACTTAAAAAAACACTTTCCAAAACTGATTCAATATGCAAAGACTGCAATAATTATTTTGAGGGGCAGTGAGTATTAATATTTTTAAATGTTAAGATTTCACAGATGAATGATAAAGAATATGAATATAACAAGGATATTTAACAATTTCAGTCTGCAAAATACAACGTCTAAGTGAAAATTGTAAGCATTTTAACCTATATATACCCCTTGAACTTTGAACCTTGTTTCATTATCTTCCAATACAACTTTGGACAAATATCAAGTTTAAAGAAACAAGGGATGGAATTACAAAGTCTTAAAGAACAAAAGGCAGCACAAAAAACAAAAAGTCAAAACTAACTTCCTGTTATATTTATATTCTGCATTATCTTCAAAGAGTCTGGTGGTTTACAGATAAATTCCAACTGATCTCTAATTGCTTTTTGTTTCTTCGAATTATTATGTACCTTATTATGGTTTTAAATTACTGCTCCTTCTTATCTCTTTCAATATATTAGTTTTCTTTACATATCTGTAAACATTTAGAGTACAAATAGAAATCTTGCTCCCATAGAATTATAGCTTTCATTTTCAAATTTAAGCTTGAATGTGGCAGCGAGTTTTATCAATAGACAAAACTTCTTTTTAAAAAGAATTTGTTACTTATGCTCCTGAAATATTTAATATAGCTCTTTAAAGAAATTTCTTAACTCATCTTAAGAAAGGGTAAAAACTCAGCAAGATATCAAAAAATTAATTACAAAAATTAATAACATAACATTCAACACTTGAAATTTATTTTTCAAGACAAAGAAACAAATGAGTTCTCAATCTTTTTGAGTCTTTGAGAACATTCAAAATTTTAACATTATATTGCTTGCTGTACTGATTACAATACAGTACAATCTAAATTTACACTTAACAGAACACAAAGAATCTTCTTGACTCAGCCTCTTTAAACCATTCAAATGTATTCAATTTTATTACTCCAATTTGTTTGTATTGCTTGGTTTGGGGTTTTAACTTTCTTTCTTTCTTTGGTATGTGAGATAGTTATTTTCTAAAAATCATCTTAAATTATACCATAGAAATATTCTTCAAACATTATACCTGACTGATGTTTTATATCATACTATTTTATAATTTATACAAACACAGGTAATACACCTATCAGGCTGGATGTGGCATCTTAGAAATAAAATAGAATATCAAAATGTCAATTAGTCCCACAATAGTTTGGGGGGATTTTATTCTAGAAACATAGCTACAGACATATAACAGGAGATATATGTGTATTTTTTTAAAAAAAACCTTCAGCTTTCCAAGAATATTCAATGAATTTTTAAATTGCATTTATCCATTTTTTTCTTAATTCTTATTATCCTCAATTTTGTCATACCTATTGCTTATCTAGCCATTGATTCACACATGACAGGCCCAAAGAGTGTGAGTTTCACCTTTCTGATAATTGCCTCAAGTAATCTGTCTTTATTTGTTCAGGACAGATTCTTTTTCTCTTAGAGCATGGTAATCTTATACAATGAATTATGGTTCCAGAGGTACTGGTATCTACTATCTTTTTCTCTCATTCTTTCTCATTTTCCATCTTTCAAAAGAAAAACTACTGCTTTACTGATTCTGATTTTTATCATACACCTTTCTTTATCCTTTATGATCCTGAGTTTGCTACTGCCTTCCTCTAAGATTAATCTTCCAGTATCTGTTATATTTTACAGAATTCAAGAAAACAAAATATTTTGCCACATTTGTCATCACCTATAAATCCACTAAAATGTTAGATTTTATTTTCCATTTTACTTGCATAAGATCCTGTAAATCATCTTTATTTGGAATAGAAATGTGACAATTTTGTATATTTCAATTGTTTAGAATTTCAGCCTCCAATTTTGATTTTTGCTGTCATCTCTTCCAATCTTGCCATAATATAATCACTCTGAAAATTAAACAGAGATGTATTCTTCTCTCACACTCTTTCCTAGTTTGAATTATTCTCCAAACTATGTTCTTATGGCCCTATCATGTTCATTTGTATAAGTTTCTCAAATAATAGTTACTTTGGAATTCTCATTAGCTTTGCCACATGCTGAGATCATCTACAAATATAGATCACTGTCAAGAAAGCAAAGGTACACTTCTCTTGCTCTATTAAACTTATTTTTCCCATCTGATCTGATTCTGTGCCCCACTGGTATTTTTTTTTTCAAAGCTACTTTCATACTTTTCCTCACTCCAGGTATGGTTTTATTCTTTTGTTTAAGATATTAAGCAAAAATTCACTATTGGTGCAATAGTTCATTAACTTGTGTACCGTCTTCTTCAGTCGGGATAAATAAATTATATTTTCCAATATTTTAACCAAATATTTATGTTCCATATTTGTTGATATAATATTGTTAGGTATTTAACCTACCTGTTTGTCTGCAATTTTATAATAAGTTAGTATTTCATATAAACATGGGCTCACAATCTATTATCTCTCATAGATAATCTTTCTATGGTAGTGCAGTCAGTTCTCTCTACAAATGTTGGTGACATTTTGCAATCTTGATTCTTTAAAGGTTGCAAAGACTTTCCATTTTCCTTTAACTTCATTTGCTTCTATTATATGTTTACCAATTCTTGAACAGTCCTATTTCACCTATAAATATTCTACAAATTTATTTTCCTAAAACACTTTCCCATTTTTATTTTCTTGTTATTTTTCTGAACCTATTAAGCTCTTAAGTGAAGTATCTGGGCACATTATCACCACATAGATTTGTAAAAAATATGTCCTCTTTTCCAGTACCCAGAAGAATATTTCCTGACAGGATTCCCAAAATTGGAGACCCAAACTTATATGTTACTGCTATGCATATACAATTTTCTTGGCAAAATTATATAGAAGTTATATTTAGATTATCTATAATCTGTGGGAAAGCTGTCTAGCAACATTACAAATGTCTTCAATTTAAGAATTCACTCCGAGGCTGCTTACACCAAATGCTCTCAACCATAAAACACTATACTTTGGCCTCTTCAAACCTGAATCTTCTCTTGTTTCCTGCCCAGCAAAGGCATTCTAATAGCCACATTGTTTCACTTGGAAAATTCAGATATCACTTTCTCTTCAAGAATGAAGAGGGGTTGAAAAGCAGTCACTGTTTCCAAAGACCATAGCAACTGACAATAAAAAGTCAATTTAGTCACTTGCAGAGTAGGGCAAAAAACTTTAGATACAATTCTGTACTGCCAAATTTAGCACAATTTATTTCTGAACAAATTTAAGATTGCACTGAATTAACCAAAGACAGGCATGATTGCCTGTATGTTTGGAGATTGCCCAGTATGTTTGAAATTCAGTGGAAATGAGCTATGATACAACCATAGGCCTCTTTAATACCTATCCTTAAAACATTAACAAACCATTTTAAAGTATGTTCAATAAAGGCACAAAACATATGGTTATATATGGTATTTGTGGCAAGGGCAGGAGCAGTAGAGTAAAAGCAAACTTTTCGCTGGTTTGGAGAAGCTGGCACTCATCAGTCACCAAAAACAATGAGGTAGTCTACATTACTATTTGTAATACCAATTTCAAGCTAACCACTTAATCTTATTTTATAAAGAACCATCACCTCTTCTACACATTCATTAATATATTAGGTAAACAACTAGCTTCCAGGACACATATCAAATTATATGTGGGAGATGCATGTTAACAAGACATTATTATTGCCTGTAACCTTTGTAGTAAGCATTTTTACTCAGTGAAATGAAAGCAAGAACACTTATATACTCCTGTTGCCTAATTCTGTAGATGAGAGTTACATTATTTTTTTCCTGAAGCTAGTTATTTACCTTCATTTACGTTTATCTCATATTATTCCTGTTTTAATACAAACCTACCTTCCTCCTGGACTGAGGATAAAATCTTACAGAGAAGTAGCTATTGATTCTGTCTCCTGCTGCATAGCTGTCTTTTGTGTTCTCAGAGATCAGACAAAATAAAGCTTAAAGACATACCAATGTCACTCTTGCACATTAAATAAAGACAAATTCTTCAAGTATTATCTCCAGCATTTATCTCCAGCTAGCATTTATTGTTTAAGCATAAGAAATTCTTGTACTTTGTTTTGCTGCAAGAGGTGTTTATATTAACAGAAAAGCAGGGCCTACATTTAAAAATAACTAAGAATATCTGCTTTAAAAACAGACAAGTCGAGACATGTACTTGTAATCTCCCTTAGTCTTTGTAGACGTAACATTTGTCGTTTCACATCGTTTTACTTCTGCCGGTTGTGGCATACCATCACACCCACTCTTCCCAGGGCCCAGCAGAATTAGGAAGGTAGTGGAGCAGCGAGAAGACATTTCAGACAGTTATGCAGGAGACCGTCGGAGGCTCGCCCAAAAACAAAACGAGAGGAAATAAGAGATTTCCCTCTCCGATTTTAATTTCCTTAGGACAGCTTCAGAAGGCGAAGGAGAAGTGGCCAAAGTTGGCGCCTCGTGGTCGGCTCGCGGGGCTGCAGAACTTGGGACTTACAACTCCGGGATACAAAAGACAAGAAACCCATCCTGGAGGAGACTCAGCCCCAAATCCGTTCGCCCCACTGAAAGTGCAGACACACACACACACACCTCACCTTTACAAACAGGAGAACTAGGGCTCTTCCTCTCCGGAGAGGCCCTGTTTTGCTCCGGGGAATGCCGTCGCTGGCGATGCCGGATTTTTCCCCCCGTTGAAGAGGCGGCGGTAGCGACGGCGGCACAGGCGCTGCCCTCAGGCACCGGCGGCGAAACCGGGGACGAGCAAGGCGAGGGCGTCGAACCGGGCAGGGGCGGCGCAGGCAGGCGAGGGGGGCTGCTACGCGCCCCTCCCCCGCCCGTGGGGCTGCCGCGCGCGGAGCCCGAGGAAGAGGACAAGGAAGGTGTACCCGTGGCGGAGATGCCCGCCCCGAGAAGCGTCTGCGTGCCCACGGTCGGGCTGCTGCTGTTGCTGCTGCTGCTGCTGCTCAGATTGGCGTTGCCCCCGCGCGCGCCACCGTTGTTGCCGCTACCAAGCATTGACCGCGTGGGGCTGGCGGCACGCGCGGAAGGCAAGGGAGGAGGCGGCGGCGGCGGCGACGGTTGGAGTGGGGCGTTTGCCGCCGCCGCCGCCCCTCGTGGAATGCTGCCGCCGCCGCCGCTCCTCGTGGGGCTGCCGTGTTGCTTAAGCTGGAAAGGCACCGTGGCCCGCATGGGCTGTAGGCGGCTGTTGGTGCCGGCTGCCCCGCCTGCCGCCGCCACCGCCGTCGTCGACGCCGTAGTCGCCGCCACGGCCGCGGCTCCCCCTCCCCCAGCGGAGGTGGCTGGAGTCGGGGAGCCGCTGCGCCTCACGCGCGGCTGGGAAGACATCCTGGTTTTTTCCGCCTGGCCGCCCGAGGCTGAATCAGTAGTAATAGCGAAGCGAGGAGGCAAACAAAACCCCCCACTTTCCTCCCGGTCCCTCCCCCACACCAGCACTGAATCCTCACACACGGGGAGACACTCGTGAGGCTTCTCCGGCCGCCTAATCAACAATAGTAGCCTCACCGGCCTCTCCCATTGGAGGCGTATCGACTCCGTTCCTGCCGCTACAGCGTCCTGATTGGCTGATGGGCGTGGTTTTGGGTGTGGGGGGATGCGGCTTAAAGGGACAGGGCCCGATCTGGACTACGTAAGAGGAAGGTGCGTGAGTCGTATGACAGGGCGCTGTCTGCGCCTGTGTGCCTACTACTCCATTGAGGCAGGGAGGGGTCTGCTAATGCCATTGATGCGGCGCACTCGTAGTCTTACCTTTCCTCTAGGAAATGCTGAGTGCTTGTTTACATTTCTATCCTGGGCACAATATCGCACCTTTGAAGTTAAATATACGAAAGAATCCCATGCAGTTTCATATTTTGGCCACATACAGCCAAATAGAGGCCTATTCACTGGTCACTATTCACGCATGTGCGAGTTCACCGCAGAAATCCCAGGGGAGTGTGTTGCTTTCTGTCCCACAGTCCACCAGCCTGATCCTTAACTTCTTCCAAAAAAGAGACATAGAACATCAGATACTCTAACCTTCCTTCTTCTGACAGGTTCCAAATGCTATCAAAGCCAAAAACTATAGAAATATATTGAAGTACCCTATTGGTTTAATTAATTAATTAATGTATTTATTTATTAAATTTATACCCCGCCCCATCTCACCGGGACTCGGGGCGGCTTACAGCGAAATAAAATCAACAATATATATACAATTAAAAAGGATTTAAATAATGTGCTGTAATTCTAAAATTTTTAAATTTTAAAAGCTAAAAATCTAAGTCCCCAATTTAAGATTTCCTTCCCATTTAAAACCCTAATCATTCCAGGCCAGCTTGCCGGAAGAGCAAGGTCTTCAACTCCCGGCGGAATGCCCTTAAATCCGGGAGATTTCGCAGTGCCGTGGGTAGTTCGTTCCAGAGGGTCGGCGCTCCCACAGAGAAGGCCCTCCCTCTCGGGGTCACCAACCGACACATCGTAGTCGTCGGGACCCTCAGCAGGCCCTCTCTGTGTGAGCGCACTGGTCTGTGGGAGACCACTGGCAGAATGCGGTCTCTTAGGTATCTAATCATCTTTGTTGCTCTTATCTGACTCTTTCTAGGGTCTCCACATCTTTTTTACATTGTGGCGACCAAAACTGGATGCAGTATTCAAAGGTCTTACCAAGGTGTCAGAAAGTGGCATTAACACTTCACGTGATCTTGATTCTATCCCTCTGTTAATGCAGCCTAGAACTGTGTTTTCTTTTTTTGGCAGCTGCAGCACACTGCTAGCGATGAGCGATGTGTCGTGATATACCCATGTAACACTGCCACTCAACAAGCTGCACTGTTTTCAATTAGCTTTTGATGATATTTAAGATGCTGGTCACCACTTCTAAAGACCCAATAGTTTCTGCCTGCCTGAAAGACTGGAGAGAGTGGGCACTTAATGGGTCCCTTTGATTAAACAATGTCAGCTGATAGGATCCAGGAAGGAAGTCTTCTCTGTCATGGTACAGAATTCCACAAAGCTCCCAGTCTGACTGTTTCTAAAAACTATTTCAAAACCTGGCTTTTCTCCAGGCCGTGGGTTAGAGTGATTAGCAAGTCTCTTCTGGGGCAGCATATATTGCTTGAACGTTCTCTTCTAAGATGGACATTCTTTTTTATATTATTTTGATTTCCATTGTTTTAAATATTTATTTATTTGTCAACAAGTACAAGAAAACAAGTAACAGTATAGACATAGACATTGGCACAAATAAAGGATATAAATAGGCAAAACATAGCCATAAACACATAGAATGATTATATATAAATGGGGATAAAAAGACAGGGACAGTAGGCACGCTGGTGCACTTATGCACATGTCCTTAAGGACCTCGGAAAAACATGAAAGGTCCATAGTAGACAATTTAAGGTAAAAGGTATAGAGATTAGTGAGAGTAACTTCAGGATCAGGTAGAGTGTTCCAGACATTTACTACTCTATTGCAATTTTATTGTACTACTCCATTGTATGCTTGTAGTCCCTGGCGTTATTCCCAAATACCTATTGCTATGCCCACTTGCCCTTTATACCAAGTTGGGTAATCCCATAAATAAAATAGGTATAAAATAAACATGTTTTGAAGTGGAATATAGATGAGAATAGAATGCCCCCTGGTGCAAGTAAATATTTTACACTGCTATCTTCTCTTTAAAATTACCATATTTAATATATGAAAATTATAGTAGCTGACCTTTATGCGAATCATTTTTATATTACATAGCAAGTGCTCATAAAGCAAATAACTGCAAAACATTTATAACACAGGAAATTGAATACTCTTAAGTAAAATGCACAATAAATATGAAGATATGTGTTACAAGGGATTCCATACAGTCTCCTGTGAATAGGTGGTATTCATCCGGTTCCTACCTGGTTCTGGCGAACTGGTAGTGGTGGCCGCGGGAGGCTCCACCCACCCACCTGGACACCATCACGTCCTGTTTTTGACACTCTGCTCATGCGCAGAAGGTCCTGTGCACACACGGAGGTTGTGCATGTGCTCACATTTGTGAACCGGTAGCGAAGGTAAGTGAATACCACCCCTGAAACAGAGGGCTATTCACATAACAGAACCTCCCCTTGTTCTTCTTCCCCTACCCAATCTAAACTGAATCTGCTCAGATTGTGATGATCTCATCTGAGGATGATATCTGAGAAGACAATAGGTCAAGCAGTTCCAAAGAGATTTCTTCACATATTGAGTTACACCCTAATGCAGACTAGAGCCAGGACCTTCTGCCCAGATTTTTTTTTCTAGATTCAACGGTGTTGCCATATCACCCAGCCCTCTGAAGGATATCGATACAAGGGTGACTATTGGAAAGGGGAGGTTTTTTTGTTTCAATTGCATCTTAAGCACAACATTTACCTACTGTATCGAACTGTAGCTGATGTTACCGATGACCGTTTTGCAGATTAAGAGAGCACAGTTGCAACTCTGTGTAAATATGGCAACAAATTTGAGCAGCCCACTACGAAAGCAATACTCAGAGTGGCATTTCATATTTAACATATTTCCTTCAAGTATCTGTCAGCTTATCACAGGCTGAAGAGTGGTATGCCCGATGTCCTGTCACAATAATACACAAGGGTTTTCCATTTTTTAAAAAAAGGGGGGGGGGAATAGAATATAATCTTTATACAGGTAGGAAAGAAGGATTCTGCATTCTAGTACTAAACAATATTTATTTCTTGAAATATTCTCCATAAGATCTAAATATTCCACAAAATATGACACATAAATCAATGTCAGGATTTATCATTTAATTTACATAACAGTGAAATGCAGATCATGACTAAAGTTAAATTTTATTGTTTATCTTTTTCAACTAAATCTTATCAAGAACCAATAAAATCTAAGAGAAGCCAAGAGATCTTTTAAAAGACATCTTTTAGATTGAGCAAAAATGCAGATATAGAATAATAACAACTAGAAATGTATTTTTCAAATCCTACTGAATTCTCTATTGAAATAATACAATTTTAAGAAATAGCAACTTTTTTCTTTCATATGTATTATTTAAAACTCCATATTCCACCAATCTGATCTCAGAATGTGACCCTAATAGATGACCTACATTCCGGTATGCTATATAATACACAAGTGGGTTTTTTAAATTTGTTCCTATTGTATTTTTCTTCAGCTAAAACTAATATTAAAAATTGGAGGGCTCTAATACCTTATCCCTAAATCAGATCCATTTCCAAATCTATTTTTCCTGGTATATGCTGACAAACTAATAGAAAAAAAAAGATTTAATATATTTTTGGCTTGAAAATATATGTGCATGTGTATCTATGCACACACAGCCTTTCTCTCTGTCTCTCTGTCTTTGTCTCTGTGTCTCTGTCTCTCCCTCCCTCTCTCTCTCTCACTTTCTCTCTCTCAATATATTTATGGTTCTTACTACTTATAATTAGATGACAATTTGCAAAGAGTTCTTTTTTTACAGTTTACATACCTACATACTTTTTTTGTAGATTTTCACGGGTATAGGTTTGTAGGTCTTGGTGTATTCAGGTCTTTTCTGGTGTAAGATTGAGAGTATCTTGGTGACGTAGGATACTCTTAATCTTACACGGGAAAAGATCTGAATACACCAAGACCTACATACCTATATACAAACATACAATCACATACCACTGGGAAATTCAGCAAATGCAAATGGCATTTGCTGTGCACGCACATTTGTATGTGCATGCACGCATGCACGCATGCTTGAGCACACAAACAGAGACAGAGATTATTTCACTAAAGTCCAATATATAGAGCCACTGAAGGCATAACTTGTTTTACTCCATGTGAAAGCTTGAAACAGCAGAATTTAAGCAACAAGTAGTAAACAGGCTGCCAACATCAAGAAGAAACAAACTCCTCTCTACCGTCTTACAGTTCCTAATCATCCTGCTTTAAGAAAACAAAAGTACCATTGAAGGTTTTGCCATTCCTAGAAACTTTTGCAACAAATTAACGTAAGAAATGATACTGGTAATACTGTCAGTTAAAACTAATCCCAGAACAAAATACAGTTGAGGGTACATTTTTCTAAAATGGAATGGAAATCTTCACCACTTTTCTCCCAGTTCCAAAGGAGGCAATTTTTACCGAGATAGATGGACACCATGCATTCTCACCATGTCCATGAGATGATGCCTGCATATTTGTTAAGAAGGCAGCTTGATTTGCATTTGTTGCAGCAACTGGATCCTGAAAATGCTCTTGTGATGCCTGGTATTCAGGACAATAAACGGGATTTATGGACAATAAGATACTAGAACCTTTACAATCTGACTGTAAAGTAGAACCACCCATATCTGAACATGAAGTTTTGATCAAGACTGAAGGAACAGGCTGTTTCCTGAATTCTCTTACTACTTTAATAGGAAAGGATGTCCAAGGGGTGGCAAGTATTAAAGATATCTTGGAAATCTTGTGATGAGCAGGAATTATTCCAGTACTAGAAGTCTTCCCAAATTCTTTTCTAGCTGAGTGATGGTTCTGAAAGACAAGCATATCAGGATCTAATGGTGAATCTGTAACTGTTTTTTTGCCAAGAAGGGTATCTGCTTTAGCTAATGTAGATGGAGTCAACCATATTTCTTTGAAGACTGTCTGTGGAGGAATAATGGGACACTTAGTGGGGTTGGTGACATGAAGTTGTTTAACCTGGTGATCTGCAGAGTTTCCAGAAGGGATAACTTGATAGCTCTTCTGGGTTCCTCTTGTAAGACCAGGAGATGTAGTTGAGATCTTGTTCAGATGAGGTAATAGAACACTGGAATAAGCAGCTCTAATTGGTTTGATAACAACACTGCAAGTTGAAATATAGAGTTTTACTGAAGCACAGAGATCTGAAAACTGAGAACTGAACTGATTATAGCTTTGCTCTGTTGACTTGGAGTTACAAGGTGCATTCATTTGATACATATTTTTATTCTGAGATGATGAAGTATCTGGAATGGCACAAAGAGAAACATCTAGACGTGATGTCCAGCATGGTAGGGCTCTTGAAGTAGCTGAATGGAAAGCTGCAGCAGAAGAATGACAAACATCCCAATCATTTCCTTTCCAGGCACCACTGCAGGAGACAAACAGTGACTGAGCATCAATGCTGTTGTATCCTTTGCACCGAGTATCTCTCAAAGGTGTTGGACAGGCAGACTTGAAGGTGGAGGAATTAATACAGCTGTTATCTTTCTCGGAACTGTTCCTCTTTTTTGAATGTTCCAACACTATATCTAGCCTTGAGCTGTGAACCTCTGAAGACAGGCAGGGAGAAGGCAAGATGTCACTTAATGATAACGTCTCTGCAGATGATGATGAATGATCTGGAAAATACCAAGTTGAGTCTGATATATTTTCTGCTGGTGGCATCCTTTGGAAAGAAGCACCATAAACAGCAGCTCTGGAGATCGGTGATGGAACCACTCTGGCAGAAGAAGACAACATAACCTCCACTGTGGAAATATAGATGGGCGTGTCTGAAGTCTTGTTAGGAAGATATCTGCATGACATCCTGCAGTTTTTAATCCTGAGGTTTGAAAAGCGAAAGCAGTCTCTGCCTCTGAGCTGTTGCTTAAAACAAACGTTTCATTCTTTTTAGCTTGGCAGTAGAGATTCCCACTCTTCCTCTGGTGTGAATAAGAGAAATGCAAAGGAGTATTTCTATATTGAAAGCATCTGCATTTGATTAGGAACGAGACATAGTAGAATTGGCACGACTGCTCATTCAGTCTGCAAAATAATGGGAGCATGCAGCAAACTGAAAAAAACCCAATCAAGATGATGAGGCAGAAGTCAGATGTGGAATCCAAGACCTAATTAACTGTTCTTAATAACTTTTTTAAAAAAATCTAACTCACCGGTGCTTCTATAGTCTTGAAATACAAGGTTATGGTCTACTGGTGCTAAAAGCTAAAGAGCTGCACTATAATGTTCTCTATCCCTCTCTCAGTCTGCACAAGGAATAGCAGCTTCTCTGTTTAACAAGCCTTAGAAAAATTTCCTACAACCCTTCCAAGTAATGGCATGCCCAGAGTCAGTAATAAAAAAGACAGATATATACTTGCTTAATTTCCTCCATATGGGCTGTTATTTACTTTAGGACAGAGAAATCCTAGACTAAACCTTGCTGAAATCTTCTGAAGCCTTAAATAATTTGGACGTAACCTAAGCTGCTGGCGTAAAACCAAGGCCAGGCACCCTGGCACAGGGAATGAATGGGAAGGCGCTCTCCTTCAGAACATGACCCCATGATTTTCTTTCCTTCATATGCCACTGCTGGGATAGCCCTTATATAAATTTAGAGACACAGTTCAGTTCAATCAAGATCCATTGTGATAAAAGACCAATATTCACTCGCCGTTAACACCATCCACACACTCCCTTTTCCAAACACAGATGGAAAGTTAACGGTGCACTGCCTCTCCGTTTTAAACGCTTGCTTTATGCTGGCATCCTGCAACTTGACAAGGGTTTACCTGGCTGCGATATAGCTGCTTGAAAGCTCCATCTGAAACTTTGGTGGGTGAGACCAAAGAATTTGTCAAGAACTCTTACCTGAGACATGTAAGGATGTAGATGCAAGACTTTTGGTCTCCTTTCCAAAGAACAATAACAAGAAACCCCATTAAACAAGAATTTATCCTCTTCAAATATAGAATGAGCTTCCAATATAACCCAGGTGGAAATGAGTTCAAGATTTTCTGACCTGTATCATGGATTCAAGAAAAACCTTCTATGCCATAATCTTACAAGCAGAAACTACTATTTTAACCAGAGAGTAATGGGGTTTACACTGTCAGCAGCTACCAGTTTCTTCACTTATGGGACATATAGCAGCTACCAGGGAAGTAATTTTCAATTGCACCATGATATTTAGAAAAGGAATAATCTCTTCCTTCTCATCTGCTATAACAGCTAACTCCTGATACTTTCCTCTGCAGCTGCTAACTTAAAAAGCAAATATTTAATGCCATTAAGGTAAAGGCAAAGATTTCCCTCGCACATAAGTGCTAGTACTTTCCGAATCTAGGGGGCAGTGCCCATCTCTGTTTCAAAGCCAAAGAGCCCTCACACATATGTGCTAGTCGTTTCCGACTCTAGGGGGCAGTGTTCATCTCTGTTTCAAAGCCAAAGAGCCAGCCAAAGAGCCAGCATCTCCATGGTCATGTGGCCGGCATGACTAAACACCAAAGGTGCATGGAACGCTGTTACCTTCCCACCAAAGGTGGTCCCTGTTTTTTCTACTTGCATTTTTATGTGCTTTCAAAACTCCTAGCTTGGCAGAAGCTGGGACAAGTAACGGGAGCTTACCCCATTACACGGCACTAGGGATTCAAACCACTGAACTGCCGACCTTCCGACTGACAAGCTCAGCTGTCTAACCCACTGAGCCACGGCGTCCCACATTTTTAAGTTAGGAGACAAAAAAAACCCAAGTAATTCAAGGATTCTTGGAATGCTACTTTATTGGGAAAAAGATGGAATAATAGAACCTTGAAGTTCTATTCAACATTATTCTATTCTATTCTCTCTCTTTTCCTTCCCTTCCTCCTTCATACTAAACAAAATCAAGGGATATCTTTCTCAGGTTTTCCTTTAGTCTCTGAACAATATCATTGCACTTCCAAGTTCTCCTTAACACTGATTTATTTCCTTCCCCAATTTTAATAGTGTTTCATGCCTTCCTGAAAGAAATCTCTTTAGGGTTTAAGAGTCTTGTGATGAAGATGACCACCAACCCAAGCTCTCCTAGTTCAACTGGTAAGCCATGAGTCTAGAACAAGGGTGTCAAACTCATGTCGTCATGGCATTGTCAAGTGACGTATTGTGACTTCCCCTCCTTTGCTAAACCAGGCATGGGTGTGGCCAGCACATGACACATCTGGTCCACAGGCCATGAGTTTGACTACCCTGGGTCTAGAAGGACCATCAAAGTTGCAGACTACCTCCTTCTAATCAGAGATAGAACTTTAAGGCAGTACTGGTATTAGATAAGTTAGGGGAAACAAAATGTTTCCACTATGCACTAGAATTATCCACTTAGAACAGTGATGGCAAACCTGTGACACCCATGCTACAGCTGGCATGCAAGCTGTCAGCCAGCTCAGTTCTACCGGGCATGTGCGTATGCATTATGGGTGCTGGCATGCACATGCACTTTTGGCACATGACACAAAAAAGGTTAGCCATCACTGACTTAGAAGATCCTAAGTATAGCTCGAAACTTAAGTTAGAAGAGATATTCAGCTGCAGTTCTCTGGCTTTATCCGTTACAGAGGTAAAGGGAGCAATGAAATCAGAACAAATACATGACATGCATGAAATGTATGCACGAGCTCATTCATGGAAACTGCAATTCAATATAGTAGCCAAAGTCTAAAGTTAACATATATAAAAAAAATAACTTAAAACTTATTTTTCAGATGAAGGATCTTACTCTTCTACTGGACAGATGATCTTCTCTGACCATGTTTTCAGAGGTGCGTGGAAGACTCGGCATTTGTCTTGCTTGTTCCCTTTTGACAGTCTGTCTCCGCACAGTGTGTCTAAACAATGACAACAACAACAACATTGATTTGGTTTCAGGCATTGGAATGCGTCCCAGAGATGGAAGGTGAATTTGCCTACAGAAAAATCCTCATTGTTTAAAAGAAAGCATTTGCAGCTAATGATTCAAGTGCCTTTAATTACTGGGAAAGATGAAGTAAAACATATAGTACATGGATATATTATTTGCATGTGCACCTTCAGGCTTGTGTCTTCATCCACCACAAAATATGTAGCACAAAAGTGCTACAATATCCTTTTAACACACTTAATTTACCTAAACGATTAAGTTCTGTCTTAGCCAACTGACATGTCCAAACAATTAAAATCATAAAAGTGATTTGGACTACTGATTGATCTACCTAGAATCCCCAAGTTAATTTGGAATTGATTCAACAAAATTCAGATATCTGAATATTCAATTCTATAGGTGAATGATCATGACATTTCCCAGCCAAATCAATCTGGCACACTCTGATATAGCCTGACCACTTAAAACAATTACTTTGGCCCTAAATTGATGACTTCAATAATCTCTGAACTGAACATTCACAATCATTTTTCTAGGTCATCTAGTAGATAGTTGGTGGTAGTAGTAGTAGTAGTAGTAGTAGTAGTAGTAGTAGTAGTAGTAGTAGTAGTAGTAGTAGTAGTAGTACTAGTAGATAATAAAAAGAGAGGCAGTTTGGTGCAGTGGTTAAGGCATCGAGCTAGAAACTAGGAGACTATGAGGTTTCGTCCTGCGTTAGATTTGGAAGCTGGTTGGATGAAGGTGAACCCTTCATACTATCCTATCCTTAATAAGGAGTCAATGGCAAACAACTTCTGAAATTTTCCCAGAAAACTGCAGGGATTCTTCCAGGATTCAATAGTGACTTGAAAGCACACAGAACACAGTAGATAAAAGCCAGAGTTAATATTTTGGGGATTGTTCTTAGCACTTTTACTTCTCTGAAGAGAATCTCTTATTAGCTGGAACAACCTTCTTCAGGATTTATTGCCAAAGGATTTACTAAAATCATAGTGATAGCAATAGCAGTTTATACTGCTTTACAGTCCCCTCTAAGTGGTTTACAGAGTCAGCATATTTGCCCCCTCGGAAGGATGGAAGGCTGACTCAACCTTGAGCCTGGTGGGATTTGAACTGCCAAATTGCAGTCAGGTGGCAGTCAGCAGAAATAGCCTGCATGGACTGCACTATAACCACTGCGCCACCAACTATGCCATCAAGAAACTTGTTGGCAAGTTGGTACAGATATACCAAGACTGCTGTACTGAATGATATTGTTCGAGGGAAAAATCACATGTCCAGCACAACGTGCTGAGTTGTCAGCTTTGGAAACCATATTAGACCTGAAGCTTCAAGCTGCCACTTTCTAGCTGTGGGGAAATGGAAGGGGGTGTAATAGATGGTTGGATAGACATACCATATTCTTGGCATCGCTCAAGGCTAGATATTAAAGCATCTGATGTTGGAGGGGGTTAAGGCGTTTCTCTCAAGGGTAATGGAGCATGTGACTAACGGGTGGGTGGGTTTAGAATTTTGGTGAATTAACTACTTGATGATAAAGCGGGAAATGTCAGTTTCGATTTCTCATTTGCTGTGCCAGTTATGTCCCATCTAATAAAGTCATGTTTTGAGAAATGGCGGCCTCAGAGTCTTTGATTAGAGAAGTGGATTTTCTGGAACGCTGACATGAGCTCTCAGCAAATCGTAGCACACCACCGGTTGAAAATTGGGTAGCTATGAGTGCTTTTTTTCCCCACTCTACACTCCAAACGAACCCCTGTTTAGAAAGATGGCATGCAATCACCTCCGTGTTGGGATGGGAATTCGGATAAAAGCTTTGTATCGAAGGAGTTCTCTATGCAGCTCCTGAAAATGCTTGTATTTCCTCTTCACTTGCCATGTAAACTCCGCATGAGTCAGCTCAATGGTGTAAACACGTGGACTTGGCACCTTTAAGAAGGAAAACAGACCTTAAAGACTCAAAAGAAGATTATTTAGTCATTTCCTTCTTGTAGCAGCTTCTACAAAGCACATTCTACAAAGAGTCCATTAGTGACTTTCCAGTAGGATTAGAGCAGGGGTGTCAAACACAAGACCCGTGGGCTGGATTTGGGCTGCAATGTGGTTGGATCCGTCCCACGGGGCCAGCCTAGAAAATATAAGGGGCTGGCCCATGTGGTTTTGGCCCGGTCTACCCATTGAAAAGAAGAAACATCGGGCCAGCATAGCTTCAGCCTGGTCTACTCAGTGCAAAGAGGATACATGCCAGCAGTTTGGGGAGTGGCATCAAGCTGACCATGCCCACCCTGTTGGCCACATCCAGTGAGTGGCATCAAGGTGGCCCACCCTATTGGCCCACCCTGTTGGCCACACCCACTCCATCGGCCATCCCTGACCGGCCCCCTGAAGGCCAACCACAGCCCCGATGCGGCCCTCAATGAAATTGAATTTGACACCCCTGGTTTAGAATATTAACCTAAAGTCTCATTTAATACAAGTAGTTCTTGACTTATGAACCACAACTGAGCCCAAAGTTTTGGTTGCTCAGGAAGACAGTTGAGTTTTGCTCCATTTTATGACCTTTCTTGCCACAATTCAGTTAGTAACACAGTTGCTAAGTGAATCTGGCTTCTCCACTGACCTGGATAGTGAAACCAGTGGCATATAAATTTAATAATAATAATAATAATAATAATAATAATAATAATAATAATAATAATAATAATAATAATAATAATA
>JANHFP010001638.1:282767-306211 GCA_032468135.1 Calamaria suluensis
TTCAATTTATATACCGCCCCATCTCCGAAGACTCAAGGCGGTTTATAATTTATTTATTTATAATTTATAAATTTATAATTAACAGCAAGTTTGCATGATTTCCTGCAACTTAATGTATTCTTTAAATAAAGATTCCATACTATGAGAGTAAATTACTGCACCAAAGTCATTTTAATTAGATATACCCAGAAAACTAACACAATTATTCTCAGGATGAGGCTGCCACTATATCAGTACTATAATGTCTTTTCAATGCCTATCATAGCTATTTAGATAATCACTGCATCAGACTAATTCACAACTGGTTCATTACAAATGGCTGCATTTCAGCATCACTGCAGTCTTGGAATGAGCAAAGAAAATCAACTAATTGCCAACAAATGTTGTAAAATTTATATTGAGTACCATCCACACAGAAATGTGGATGACTCCCCGACCCTGCTAGAGTTTCATAAAACTCTCAAAATCTGATTGTTTGCTCAGGCATTTGGGTTATGAATTTAGGTGCACTTTCTTGGTGATGTGGCATTTTGTCTTGGAGGTTATTCTTTAACCATGTATAATGGTTGTATATTGTTGGGTTTTTTTTAATCATGGTATGCACTCAAAGTCACTGCTGTGAGATGGATGGCTCGTTACATAGTTTAAATAAATATTTATTTATTTATTCCTGTATGTGAATCAACTTTCACAACTATAATTCAGACAAGCTGCACCCAAGTGTACACGTACTTCTCAAGTTACAACAGTTCATTTAGTAATATTTAGTGTGATGACCCAGTGCGCATTAGGGAAAGGAATGCAACTCAAACCTTAACAGCAGCCTTTATTATACATCAACCCCAGCTCCCCCAAAGCCTCTGATAAGTTTTTTTCTTTGGCATGAACAAAAATACTACACAGACCTTGAGTTGGCTGGCTGCAGACAAGATGAAATTACACTTCACATAGAACCAACCACCCAGGAAATAAACAAGTTCTTCGGCTAATAATTGCAATAAACTTGGCAGGAAAACAAGGATGCCAGAAACCACGACCGGTAACCAATGAATAATCTACTTT
Source organism: Calamaria suluensis (assembly GCA_032468135.1). Classification (NCBI taxonomy): domain Eukaryota; kingdom Metazoa; phylum Chordata; class Lepidosauria; order Squamata; family Calamariidae; genus Calamaria; species Calamaria suluensis. The sequence goes on from JANHFP010001638.1 coordinate 283,830, forward strand.
GACTCCAGCAGCAAACCTTTGCAAAACGCTTGCTTATAACCCACCTGACACAGCTATGTCCCATCAATCATTTTCTTCCAAGCAGGCTTTTCTGCACCCTTCTCCTTTCCTGCCTACGCTGCCTAGAATGGAAAAGAGGTGGGCCCAGTTCCTCATCCAAACTCCTCCTCACTGGGTCTGCCTCAACCTGGCCCTGCTCTTCCCACCTTCCTCTGCAGCCCCTGCCTCCAATGCATTGCTTTCTGCCAGTTACTCCTCTTCTTCTGAATCCGATGCTGACAGAAATATGACATTTATTAAATGACAATAGCATTGAAAAGTGTGACCTATGACAGTTTCTCACACTTACAACCATTGCAGCATCCCCATGGCTATGTGACCAAAATTCGGATGCTTGTCAACTGGTATGTATTTATGACTGTTGCAGTCATGTGACCACTTTTTGCAACTTTCTAAGAAGCAAAGTCAATGGGGAAGCTAGATTCACTTAACAACTATGTTACCAATTTAACAACTGCAATGATTCACTTAACAACAATTGCAAGGAACGAAGGTCATAAAATGGCCCGAAATTTACTTAACTGTCTTGCTTAGCAACAGAAATTTTGGACTCAATTGTGGTTGTATGTTGAGGACTCCCTGTACTACCCAACATTATACCCCAAATATGATTGTATCAAGGAATACTAGCCTCCATAAATGTAGTAATGCTTTCACAACTCTATATGGTAATACAATTTATGTGAAAAACCAGTATTATATAGTTAAACAAGGGAGCTTGCCATATACGGTAAGCAGAAATTCAAATGTTTTAAGTACCAACTATATTCCTAATATCCCCAAATCTTATGTGTTCCTGGGAACTTTCGGGAGAAAAAAATATCTGTCAATATTTCTGTGCAGAACTTTAAATGGAGTTCCTACTTTTATTATCTCAAAAGAAAATAGAGGCTAGATGGTCAGGACTTAATTCAAAAGTAGGCAGATACTTCATTGTTTCCATAGGCATAAGCATCCTGGTTCATCTTCAAGAAATAAGGGCAGAACACCCATCTCCCTCTCTTCCAGCAGGAAAGATGAGTTGCCAGTTGCCAACAACAGCCAAAAGCTGTAATGGAGAATTCACCAGGACAATTTGGAAGGGCTCTGAGTATCTTATGCAATTGAGAAGACAAAATTGCCCACATATGAACATTGTGTTAACAGCAAAATGTCTCAACTGGAATTTGTAATCTCCAATTCTGGCGTACAAACTAGAACATAAGATTTTGATCAGGCATTATAATACAGGAAAGGCAGCAATCTAAACTTGGGCCAACTCTGAGATGTTTCTCATCTAGTCTCATGGCAGAAATGCAGGAACTGGAAATGAGAAAATTATTAATTTAAATGTAAAAATATTAAAAGCTTTATAATAAAAACAGAAATTTATATAGTTCTAGCCCAATTGGTGGCTAACCTTTTTGCCACTGTGTGCCAAAAGAGGGGGACAGCGCAGTGGGTGGGGTCACTTGCATGCCCACATCCATAATTCTATGCACCACGCCCCCCCCTGCACATGAATGCCCTCCACTTTTGGCCCAGTAGAGCTGTTTTTTGCTCTTTGCTGGATCAAGGGCCTCTCTAGGAGTCTGGAGAAGGCAAAAACGGGCCTTCCCCCACCCCCCTGGAGGCCCTCTGGAGGCAAAAAAACAGCTTGTTTCCCGATTTCCAATAGGCCCAAAAGGCCCAAAATCAGCTGGCTGGTGAGCACATGCACACCACAGTTGTACTGGTGTGCCCACCAATATGGCTTCTACGTGCCACAGGTTGGCCATCATTGTTCTAGCCCAATGGCAGGCTATGTTGATGGCAATGGTATTTCTGAGCAGCAGGTCATTCGTTGTACATGTCAGTACCGGGGAGGGCACTGTAAAAAATGGATAATTATTTGAGCAGTGGCACATTCAAACACATGTCGGAAATGTCTCTAAAATGTTATAGTAAAAAGAAATAAGGAGGTGCTTCTGAGGTAGCTTAACATAAACAGAATTAAGCAGTTCTTTAACAAGATACGTTCATGTCTTTCCATGTGCCCATGTGCCTGTCTGTCTCAAGAAATCCTCACTTTTATGGTTGTTAGATAGTCTGAAGTTGGACAGATTATTTAGCCAATTGCCTGGTATCCTAAAGACTAAAATGATTTAGGATCAAAATAAATTGTTTATTTGATTTAAAATCAATCTAAGCCTACTATTATTTTAGAATTTTCTTTAGTCTTATTATATTAATATAATAGGTTTTAAAGTTATCTCTATTTACTACATTTTATTACTTTTATCCATTAAAGCAAGTTTTGAATAGAAAGATAAAAACATACAAAATACACATAAAGGGCTTGCTAACTCAAATGACTCTATTCAGATAAAATTCAGTAACTTTATAGTATTAAAATAAACTCAATAAGAACCTATCCTAAGTAACAAGAACAAAGTTCAGTGGTCAGAATACAGAGAAGCTTTTGTTCTGCTTCAGCTCTTGCACAGTGAATAGCAGCACAAATCTATTAAGCCATTGGCTGCTATACAAAAGCCAACATTGTTTATTAACACCCTGTTCTTATGAGTTTATTTTGACTAGTTTATATCCAATTAGAATACAATGAATTTGAACAGAGATACTTTTATCCCATCTTAATTTTTATGATGTTAAAGGCACAAATTCTATTTTTCACATCTAATGATTCTAAATGGTTAAATACAATTAAAAATGTAAATAAACAAAATTATAGAAAACAGCAACTTATGACCAGAATGAGAAAGAGAACCATGGATTTTATCATAAGTAAATATAAAATCGATTCTTAGATATTGAATGCATCCTTTACTTATTATTTGTACCTAATTTTTAAGGGTGAAAATCTTTAATCACATTTTTTAAAAGTGTCATTAAGTCATTGGAATTACGTTTAAAAACAATTGTTCCAACTAACCATCCAGTGACCTTGTTTGGAGTCACTCTCCAGAGTCACTTATGATAATTTAAGTCATTGCCTATTTGGAGTCTCGTGGCACAAGGCCGGGTTATCTGCAGGACTGTCTGTCCTCAATTATTTCTGGTTAATTAATGCAGAGTGAGCGTGCTTCAGGACCTTTGAAACAATGGTAACAGATGAGATGCAGGAGGCATGAGTTTTCTATTGCAGTGATTATCCTTCAGAACAGCATTCCCACACACCCCATATTTAGGGAGCCCCAACTAAGGACCTGGTTCTTCCACAAGGCATTTGCCCAGAGCATAGGATGAGCCTATCCAGAAATGGAAGATCATTAATACAGTGGCTATCCTTGGTTACAAAGTTATTCTGTTTTGGGTTTTGTTCTATGCTTCTAACCAAATATGTCTACAGTTGTTTTGTGAGTTGAGCAGCAGTATAATTCAAATCAATCAAACTATTCTGAAATGAATTTGGCTCATAATTAAATTCATTTATCTTTTCACACCAAGTCACTTTTTAAAACCCAAGCCATTAATGTGCAAAATTAATCAATCTCATGTAAATACTCTCTCTTTCATCACACTGTAGCCAATTACCCCCTTCCTGCCATTGAAAGGCATAGAAAGGTTTTTAAAATATGGATGTACAGTATATTCTTTTCAAGGAAGACAAGCCTACAGGGTTTGTGAAACAGTGATGACAACATAAAAATAAAGATACTTGATGTAGATTAAAACAATCCTGCTGCTACTTTGCTAGCAACCCATCTTCGGTACTTTATATATTCAATGACTAGAAAAAAATATTTATGATATTATTTTAATCTAGTTTGCCGCTTAGAATCAGTTGTTGAAATGGTGGCCATATAAATTAGGTAAATAAATAAAAGAAAACAAACTTGACAAATGGACCCTATTATCCTCTTTTAGACTCCTTTTAATAAGACAAAAATATTAAATTATCTGCATATTTTTTCATTTGAAAAGTAACATTTTTTTCTACTGCAGTATTTATTTATTATTTAATAAAATATTTATTATACTTCTTTATTTCATTTTGATGCTGCCTAATTCCAGCCTCAGGGTAGCTCACTAAATAAATAACAAAAAAATCAGTAAAAGGGAATATAATGAAAATTAATTCAAAAAAAGGATATAATAATGACAAGATGGCCATGCAGATGTTAAAAGGGCATGAGTAGAAGTGATACAGAAGATTACTTTGATGACATATGGAGGAACCATTAACTAGGCAAAATGGCCAGAAACACTTTTAAAGTCCAGAACAACAGGATAACATTTAGAAGTTGCACAAATGAGGTCAGCCCCACTAAATAGACAAGACCAGGAAATCAACTACAGATACAGGGAAAGGTAAAACTACTTTTTTTGAGATTGGCTATAGAATGTGAGTGTGCTTGTACCAAATCCCCTCCCCCTCCTATTATAATGAATTAGAGAGGTGTTTGCCTGAGCCAATATTACCTTCTTGTTCTGAACTTTAAAAAAGATTCAGTCCCTCTTGCCTAGGTAATGATTTCTACATATTTTTATGTATATCTTCCTTACTCCATGCAGCAACTAAGAAAGGAAGGACTAGGATTCAACTAGCCATAAAAGACATGTGAAATAGTGATTATCATTGTTTAAGTGTAAATTAGTTATTTCTGGTTTTGTGGATATTGACATAAAAATATCAAAATGGTTGTTTTCAAACAATGTTTTTTGTCACACAAATGAAACTAAACAATTCTGATAAATAAGAAAAGGGTAGAGTTCATGAATAACAGCCAAAAATGAAACATACAGAGAGAAAATGATGCAAAGTTTAACATTCTGGCAACAATACTTTGTTCTTAGAATTCCAGTAAACATATCCTTTCCAGATATCACAAGATAAATACTGAGAATATGGTACCAAATTTATTTCCATAAATACAATTTAAATTAGAATGCACTTATGCCATTTCCAACAATTATGTGTTTACGTGTTGAGTAAAGTCTAAATATATTTACAGTTTATTATTTTAGCACTGCATATTGTTCCAAAAGTACTAGCAACTAGTTTCAATTATTTTATTCAATAAATATTTTAACACATTTTTAATAAAAATATTTTTAGTCGTAAATCACCCCAATGGAAAAAATCAATACAGAACATTCTGTGGGGTTTCTGTTTAGTCTAATGCTTAAAAAATACATTTGAGACATGAAATTTAACTTTCAATTTACATTTCACTTTTTACAAGTTTATAACTATCATTTTCTAGATTCATTGAGGCTTATATTGTAGGAAGCGCTATTCAAAATATCTGATTGGGCCATGTTGTCTATACCTGACTTAAAAGGATATCTAAAAAATAATAATTTGGAAAAGGTACCTGGGAATATAAGAAAAAAGCTATTTGCTTTAAAAACAGCAGCTACTCAGCCCTAAACCACAATGTATTCTGGATCACCTGATTAAAATCCCATTGGAATAATTAATCAGCATTATTATTGTATGCATGCTCAATGTAAATGTATTGTCATTAACTGATTGAAGTTAAGACGGCACTGAAAAAGTGATTTACAACAGGTCCTCCTACTTATGATTGCCACAGTGTCTTCTTGATCACATGATAAAATTTCAGGTGCTTGGCAATTGGCATGCATTTATGATCTCCATTTGCGACTTTCCCAGGGGGCTTTCAAGTCAATGGTGGAAGTAGATTCACTTTATGACCATATGATTTGTTTAACAACCACAGCAAAAAAAACAGATGAAACTCATTGAGCAACCACACTGAATAGCAATGAAAGTTCCAGTCCCAATTCTGGTCATGAGTCTAAGACTACCTGTACTTAATGTGAATATGATCATTAATAGTTAATGGGTATACTTTACAAATACGGTGCTTGTTTCTGAACAGTACAAAAATAGGAGAGGGAGATGATCATAATAATACAATGAAAATTCAGAATCCTTGCAGTAGTTCTTAACTAAAAAAACAGAGGAAAAATAGTAAGTCTTGTATTAAAGGGAGATATCATAATAGAAATCAATAAGGAAGTTAATACAAAAGTCTGAGAATGGGAGCCTGAACATAGAAAGAAAAATACGGAAAGATTACAATCAAAAGACACATACTAAAACTATTTACCAAGTTATTTCTCATAATTTTAAATGACTATCACACTGCAAATTTACACTGGAAAAGACTGATTAAAAATATTCTGTATTTGAATGCATCTGTATTTCCAGTTATTGACATTTATGCATTTATTTGTTTTGTTATTCAGTTTTTTATGTTATCTGACACAACTAGATTAATATCAAACTATTTTTAAAAGTAAGGTCACATTTTAATACAAAATAATAAAAGAACACAGGTTTTAGTACATGGATAAAAGGAGGTCTTTTCAATTGTGAATTGAGGATATGGCTTAAAATGTATCCAAACTGTATGAATCCATTTTAAATTAAATTGCAAAGCATTTCCATACAGACACTGACTTTGTCTTTGTCTGACATATTTTTGTGCCGTCTTGCAAGTTTTCTCACTGGTTTCATCTCATACACTCACTAATCTTCATGAACAAACCAGCATACTATCCAGCTAATCAACAGCTGAGTGAAAATATTCTACTTTTTATTAATGTTCCCCCTCATTGTTACTTTGCTTTCATATTGGCAGGGGAAAATTTGTCTTATATTTTTTTGAACCCTGAAATAAGTGCTTGGCCTTATCGCCATGTACTTAAAAGACTTATTGGTCTTATTATAAGGGGATGTCTTATTTCAAGGGAAACAGGGTAACTTAATTCAAAAAGCACAACACTTTACTGATGGCTAAAACACCATGGTGACTTGATTTCATATAGGAGTGAGGCCAGCTGAGAATTTTTGCCCATGGGAAACATGCTACTTTGTAGCTCTAATGTCAATTCTACAGAGCTGTTTTGCAATATTTCCGGTCAGAAGTTAATTAGGCCAGCAGCTAAAACCTGATTCCACTACTATGACTGTATTATGGGAACAGAGCAGGATAAGACTGCTCAGCACAAATATTACACATTTAAGAGTAATCTAAAGCAATAGAAATGCTGAATAGTAAAAAAATAGGAGAAAGAGGTGATCATAATAATACAATAAAAATCCAGGACGATTTAATAGTTCTTAACTGGCAAAAAAGAATCAACTCCAACTTCACCCTCTCTAGTAATCTAGAGAATCAACTGATTGAAACTGATCTGCCATATTATTTTACCTTGTGATTTCTGTAATTCCAATTATGCTTCTGGCTGAAAAATAATTGTTTATCCTCATCTTATTGTTTGCTCTTCTGGCAACAAAATAAGGAAAAAACAAGTAAGTCACTATTTCATTATATGGGTTTAAAAGAAATTATCTAGTTGGGGAGACAAAATTCTAATTAGATGAATGAAAATAATACTCAGAATACTCAATTACATTCTTTGAAATTCTTCCAAGATATTTATTATTTAGCTTGCAGCAAAAATACCAATGTTAGAGTATTTGCAGCAATTACTCTAAATATTATCTGAATAAGTAACTTATACTAGACTAGAGCATTTGGCTTAAAACTATATATGAACAGGGAAAAATGCTGACAAAAGTGACAGATTCTCTCCATGATGATCCATCCTCAGCCTTATCATTTGACCTTTCAGCTGTGTGTTCATTGCTATAGTAACTGAATCTACAAATTAAGATAAAGAGGAATGGAAAAATTATATGAAAAATTTTGCAAATTGAGTTTTCATGGCAGAAGTCCTCAGGTTAGGACAGCTATTGGAATTTCTATTGCTAAGCAATGCAGTCATACAGCACAATGACTTAGCAACAGCAAACCAGCAGTCCCTGTTAACATCGTTAAGTGAGGAGCGCACAGCTTCATTAATGAGGACGTGACATGGGAAATGGCGGGAATCCATAAGCAATCGCTGAAGAGTGTCCCAAACAAGCAGGCTGGCACGCAAGCAAATGCAATGGAGTAACAGCAGGCAGGTACTAAAGAGTACAGGCAGTTGGATGGGTGCTATGACCTATGCATAGATAAGCACTACAGAGTACAATAGCCCTATACACTTGGGGATCTTTAAGAGAAAAAGTGGCAGGAGCAACTTGCAGGAGTGACTTATAACCAATTGTTGGATTTTCCAGTAACTCTGTGCAAAGTCAGTAAATAAGACTGTAAATTGTGATCACGTGACAATGGGATGCTGTAACCATTGTAACTGAACCAGTAGCCCAAATGCTTGAATCATGATCATGTAATCTTGGGGATGCTGCAGTGGATGCAACTTCAAGGACCAGTCATAAATATCCCTCATTCAGTACCATTGCAATTTTAAAAGGTTCCTAAATAATAATCAGAGGACCACCAGTGTAATCTGACTTTAATTTTAGGAAAGAAGATAAATATTTGTACAGAGAGACATTAGAAATGAATTGCATTACAACAGACTAGACACAAAAAGTGTCACAGCATTAACACTGCAGAACAATCATTTAAAAAGCTAAATATTCTATATCATCATACATGGAAGATTGTGTGACCTATGAAGTCACTCAGGTAACAACATTTCATTAGCTGAAAGTAAATAAAGCTTATTATGCATTATGCAAGAAGGGTCAGTTATGAAAACTCTAAGTTAATACTAAATGTTTGAAGAGACAATGCTAATGTCAATTTAGTAAAGTGAACTAACAAGTGATAGTAAGAAATTAAGGTGATGATTAGGCTATTTTCTTGAGCTCAACCACAGATAAAGATGGGCAATGTGCTAAAAAAAATAAAGAGAAAATTCATCATACCCAGGAAAGTAATAACAATTTAGTCATTTCTATGACAACAAGGATCAAAAAAATTAAAATAACAGCCTTTCTAGTAGCAGAGCACAGCTGAGAGAAATGACATCAGGAAACAGTGAAAGATTGATCCCTTCAATATGTTGATTTAGTAAATATACCATAAAATTTTTAACAATTAGATGCACGTGATAAAACAACTTTTGCTATACAATTTTGACAAATGGTTTATCAAATGGTAATTAAAACCATTCTCAACTAAAATACAAGTCGTTATAGCAGACTAACACCTGAATTGGAATATATAGATATATTTATGGTAAAATACACAATATAATTTATAGGATACAAAATGTATAAATTCATTTACCTGTATTCTGATTTATTCCTATGCACTAAGAAGTTCATTATGGCAGCAATGTAGTTCTTTCATTTTAAGAATCCATTATTAAGAAGCAAATCTAGTAAATAGAGTCCCTACTCTAAAAATACTAAGACTTAATTTTTTTCCAAATGTACATGTAGTCCTCAACTTACAACCATTTATTTAGTGAACACTTGAAGTTACAAAAGTACTGACAAAAATGATTTATAACCATTTTTTTACACTAACAACTCTTAAAACACCTTTCTCTAGCAAGTATCATGCAGCATAATACCTCTATTTAAATGGAAAGTCAGAGGACAATTTTTAAATCAATTTAAAGTGTATGGAAACATTTAAGAATAAGGGAGAAAAATATTTCACAATAACTTGTACATTATAATTCTACATAAGCATCAGACAGTTTTCCACGTTGCAGTCACAAGGAAATCAGAAGCTTCTGCATCCATGTGATTTACCTTAACTATGGCTAATCAGCCATAGTTAAGGTAAATCAGATTAAAGACTACCATTTGAAGTTGGCTAGTGTTCAGATGAAACAGTTCAGATGAAACAAGCACAGTCAGAAATAGAAACGAAAGCTTCCTAAGCAACATCTAAACAGGTAAGAAAATGAGGTGTGAAGTCACTTAGGTTTGCTATTTACATAATGTTATCCAATGACTATGAAAATAATTATAGAATTTTTAAACTAAAATGAACTGCCATAAACCATTGTATCATATGAGAGCCATTTTGGTGTAGTGGTTAAAATGTCAAGCTAGAAACTGGAGATAGTGGGGTCTAGTCCCATCAGACATAATCCTGTTTAGTGGCCTTGGACTAATCACTCTCTCTCAGCCAAAGTTTCCAAGATCCATGAAAAATTACATACATTTGATAAATTTGCATATGCATCAAATATATGTGTCTAGACAAAAATAGGGATGTGGTGACTCAATGGCTAAGATACTGAGCTTGTCAATTGAAAGGTCGGCAGTTCAGCAGTTCCAATCCCTAGTGTCGCATAACAGGATTAGATCCTGTTGTTTGTCTCAGTTTCTGCCAACCTAGCACTTCGAAAGCATGTAAAAAATGCAAGCAGAAAAATGGGGACAAACTTTGGTGGGAAGGTAACAGCGTTCCGTGCTCCTTTGGCGTTTAGTTATGCCGGCCACTTGATCTTAGAGATATCTTCAGACAGCGCTAATTCTTCAGCTTTGAAACAGAGTTAGTCGGGAATGACTAACACATATGTGCAAGGGGAACCTCTTCCTTTACAGACAAATTTAGTGTGGAAACAATGGGTCATTCATTTCAAGGTAGTCCCTGACTAAGATGGCTGTAATTGAGCTCAGAATATGATGACAGTTATTAAGTGGTTTACCAAGTGACTCTGATATTTATAAGCATTTTAGCAGCAGTCATTAAGCAAATGTGGCAGTTGTTAAATGAGCTGACTATAACCGATCTGCATTTTTGCCAAAAAATAGAAGACCAGAAACTGCCAAAAAATACTGAAAATCATAGTCATGTGACCATGGGATCCTGTAAATGGCTACAAATGCAGTTCAGTTGCCAATCACCCAAAATGTGGACATAGGACTTCAGTGTGTGTGTGTGTAACTTTGAAACCAGGTCTGTCATAACTTTAATCACTAAGTGACCAGTCATAAGTTAAGAACCACTTGTGTGTAAAACCTGACTCTTGTCCTGTAACTGTAATATTCAAAACTTCAAAGTTTGTTCTGGGAAAAAAATACTCAAGAGGTCTGATTTTCTCTCCCCCTAGATAAAACCCATTTTGAATGTTCCAGACCCACACTGATTTTCATTTCAATATATAAACTTAAGGTTTTCCTTTTCTCAAATACTTAAGAGAAGTACCTGAAATTTAAATTTTATTTGGTCACTGAATGAATTACCTTTTAATATATATCATGCACCCAAAATTAAGCTATCAGAAACAAAGGTTAATCATTTTAAATGTATGTATTATGAAAAAATTGCTAAATTAGTATTCATACAAAAACTACTAAAAAAATTACTGCACTCTTTCACTTTTTTCTAAATTAGAGATGCCATATAAACTACAAATGTTCTTGACAGTACATATTCCCAATTTTAAATAATAACCAGTGTTATTATTTAAATGCAAAATGTATTAACATGAAAATATGTCCCTCTAGTGCAGGAAATTCATAATATTGTACATGTTTATGGTTCCATTGATTTCTAGGAGTTCATAAATAATAGTATTTTACAAGTAAGAATTCTAGTTCAAAGATTTCATTCAGTTAATAACTTTTTAGTTCTTTTCTTTCTAGCTCCTCAAATGTAAAATATATAAACATCTATATTTGGCAAACATATTAACAATTTTAAAATATCCATTTAGGTTATGTTATCCCAAGTAGAAATATTTATGAACATAGGTTATAAATGTAAGCCTAAATATGTCTAAATATATACATTTTTCTTAACTAAGATTGATATTATAGAGCAATGATGGCTAACCTTTTTGCCATCACGTGTCAAAAGTGAGGGATGCGGGGGGGGGGGGTTGCATACCTGCGTGCCCATACGCATAATTCAATTCACCCCACCCTCCCTAGAAAGGCTCTGGAACCTAGGGAGAGTGAAAAATGGGCCTTTCCTACCCCCCAGGCCCTGCAGAGGCTGGAAACAGCCTTTTTCCCAACTTCTGGTGGGCCTGGAAGGCCCAAAAATCAGATCGTGTACCCACTGATATGGCTCTGTGTGCCACCATCATGCCATCACGGTTATACAGCATACCGCATTGATTTATGTGATTCAATAAGACAGAAAGCTAAATTCCAATAAAAGAATTAAACCTACCATTAAATACATCTGGGTAAAGAGAATAAGGCCAGAGGAAAGCAGATGTTATTTATGTAAATATATGTTAAAGCACCTTCTCTTTAAAAGTTTTTTAAAATAAATAGTTTAGTCAAATCACAGGGCCACTTCATCAGGCTTTTCCTTCTATGAATTTCAACAAAGCAGTAAAAAGAAAGGATAGGAAGCATTCAATTAGCTCATCTGAAAGATCAGTATTTTTGACCTATTTCTGCTCCAGTTGATTATCAAAATTCCAGGATCAGGCACCATTACCTTTGAGCATTCTAAGCATCTTAGAACATTAACAATCTGATAAAATTAAGAATTTTTGGCTAAACGTTACTTGTTTAAATCCTCAATCCCTTTTTCCTTTTTTAATCATATGGTAAACTTGAGAATTAGAAACAATCTGACAGTAAAAACAACACAGAAAGGTTTTAAAAATATATTCTGAAATTAAAAATTAATTTGTTTACATTGCTTCTTGGATATTGTAAAACTATATTGATTATTCAGTATTAGAAATTGTAAAGTTACATATATTAAAACTATAGCAACTTTGTATATTAAAATCTGTAGAAAGTCAATAATTATTCTGAATGGTGGTTTTGGCTGAGTTTCAAAACAAAGTAACTTGTATTTTTATTGAATAGCTTGGAAATTTCCCAACTCAAAGCTTAATGTCTGTAGACAGTGGCAGTAAATAGTTAACAAGGTTGATATACCCCTTTTTCCATTATATGTAACAGGTCAAGATTATTGTATCTGTATTACTACAGAAATCACAAAAACAAATCTTACCATTTTGCTAATTCTGTGTAAATTTGACAGGAAAAACTATTTTTCCCAAATTAAGTATTTTATTTATATCCCTTCAATAAAAATGTAAGTTTTGAAAATCCAGTTTTTACAGAAAAAGGCAATAGAATTAGCAGATAGAAATAGTGACATCAACTTTAAATGCCAATGAATATTCCATATCATTTCAGTTCAGTAATTTCAAAGAGAATTTTAAAAAACGTAGTGAAAGTAGAACTTCTACTGTGCTTAATAGTACAATTAATGTTACAATACTAAGCATATCTAAATATTTAATTATTTTATATTTACATTGAATTAAAATATGATTTTAAAAATATGATTTTTACCAAGTCCCTAATTTTCAGTTAAACCAGTTCATTAACATTATCTTTATAATATTGTTGCAAAATTTTCCAAGAAGTATCTCTTGTCCTATACAAGAATTCTATATGCCATTAAAATAGTAAGAGAAAAATAAAAAGAGGCTGTCATTTCTAGTAATGTAAACCATGTATATTGGAAATAATGTAATGCATCCTAATAGCTGGAATGAAATATTGAAATAAAAAAAAAGTGAAGACGCAATACTTTGGAGTATAAATCCTCACTCCTAGAGCAGCCTATGCCAAAATCAAAATTACACCTGAAGTATATATGAAAAGAATTTCCATGTCTTTTAAAATGACGAAAATATGACTAGCATTTAACAAAGCACATGCCAACAAAAATTGACCAAAATGCACATGATATTTTATCTATAAGAACATATATTCATTCTTGGTATTTCATTCTAGCCATTGACAGATTCACTTAATATGCCTAGAGAGTATATATTGTTACATATTTTAAATTCCTGAAAAACCACTGATCATGTCCAATGGCTATGAACAAAGATTTATGCACAACTAATCAATTTTAATCACATTGTTTAGAAACATTGTTTGAAAATATGTATCTTGATAAACATTTTAAAATAAAAATATTTTTAATGAACAGGCTGCTCATCTAAAATACTGCAAGACAAATATACACTTTTGAACACAACAATTTCCAAGGCATTTTTTGAAAGCCCTGAGCCACATACCATTCCTTTATCAAAAGAAAAAAAAGAAAAAAGAATGTGTATGTGATCCACAGAACTGAATCAAATTATTCAAATTCACCATTTATCTCTATGGACTATCAGAAATCCACTGGTTCAAATCCAAGTAATCCAATTTAATCTGTTTGCAGAGCATGCTGCCATGTTACACCCACTGGCTACTTACCAGCCGCAATGCTGAGTTGTAAGGTGGTACTGGAGAACAAGAGCACCAGTAAAAGGTGCTGCAGCAAGTCAGTCATATTTGGAGGAATCCAGCTGTGTATACTTTTAAAAATGCTGACAGGAGGAAGTCTTGTCTTTCAAGAGTCTTAATGTCTCAGTTTACAATCCAGTCTGAAAGGGCAATTGGTAAATAAGAGGAGCTGTTTGAGCTTTTACTCCACTAAGCAAATCTGCCTTCATGGTTCAGGGCTTGGCCTCAGAAGATGAGTTTTCCTCAAACCCATACACATGTTCTTTTTCTTGAGATGATGGACATTATTGTAAGACTGAAATTAATTCCCATGTCTCTTCAGGGGGTCACCACACCACTCAGGCTTCAAATGAATCATATCCAGAGGTGAAAAGGACACACACACACACACATAAATAATCGATTGTCACCACCAAAGGGCAGGTTGTAGACAGATTTAAAGGCCAAGATTTAAGATATGGAAAACAGGATCCAAATCTTTGTGCTGTATCTTTCTTAAGGGCTATTTCCTGTCACTTAGAAATAAGTCATCTTCTCCAAAGGGAATTTTAAGGGCCTGTTGCCCCATTGAGTGTCATCAGCCTCGAAATTAAATTTAACACACTCGGCGTCCACTCGGAGCACGCAAGTACGCGGAAAAAGAAATACTCCAACCAAGGAGAAAGGCTGAAAGTCCTGGCGTTTCTATGAAGCAGCAGCAGCAGCAGCAAATCAGGGCTTCGCAGTTCCTGGCTCCGAGCAGCCCCGGCGCAGAGGCCTTTTCTCTTAGGCAGCCCTCGGAAAAAATGCACTTTCTTCCCGCCTGCCCCCCTCCTCGTTGCTCGGCCCCAGCGGGAAGTCGGGAGGGGAGAGCCACTTCTTCCACCCCTTTCCCTTCCGTCGCTCGCCAACGGCCCGAAGCCGAGAGGGAACCCGTGAGAAGCGCTCCCACGGAGGCCAAACCCTTTCGCCCTCCTGCACCTTCGCTCGCTCGCTCACGACCCTGCCCTGTTTCCTCCACCCCACCGGCGAGTCAGCCTCCCCTCTGCCCTCCGGTTGACGGGAGCCAGCCCACGAAGGTTTCGTGCAGAGGGCGGGTGGGGAGATTCTCAACGTCGCGTCGCGTCGCCTCCCCGCCTCCGGCAGCTGGGCTTGGCTGGCTGGCAGCGGCTCCCCTTTTCTCAGTCCAGACACAAAGGGGAGTAGCTGCTAAACTGCCAGTCTGAGCGCCTGGCCCGTGGGCGCCGCGAAGCCCCGCCCCCAGCCTGCCGCTGCTCCGCTCCACCCGTCTGCTGAGCTCGAACTCGCCCTTCTTCCTACCCTTCCCTCCTTGCCTGCCTGCCTTGCCGGGACCCCCTCCGTTCTCCGCGCGCCGGTCGACGCAGCCTCTGCATGCCTTCGAGCATAGAGACGGCTCTCCTGCCCTAGCTAGAGCGACCCCCTCAGCCGGCCGAATCTCGCGGCCGTCGCTCGCGGCCCTTCCTGCGGAGTTGCGGGAGCGCCGAATGAGAGGGTCCCCGGCAGAAGGTCCTCCGCGGCCCCCGCCCTCCCTGCACCGCCATGTTGCCAAGAATTGCTAGTTCGGCGGCTCGAGCCCAGCTGCGCGAGGGAGGGCAGCCGGGAAGGAGGCGAGGAAGCGTTGGCTTCTTACTTGTTCTGGCGGCGGCGGCGGCTGCTGCCCACTGTTTTGCTTTATTTGCTGACTGGCTCGGCCATCCCGTGGTCTCTGGGATGCTTTTTACGACTAGCGAAGCCAAGATCAGCGAATAAATGCTCGAATTGGGCGCATTTGTATTCGTCGGGAGTAAAGCCTTAGTCCCTTTAAAACGATTTATTGCAGCGAGCTGTGTTCCCTTCTCGGCCTGTTTTATTTAGGGAAAGATATATCTTTATATATACACGTAATCAGAATTTTACTGTAGCTTAGAAAGGTGAGCAGAGGTGGAAGCTTTGCGTTTGCTTCTTGCAGCGTTTCTCAATACCTGTACGATGTGCTGATTTCAACTCCCAGAATCCCCCACTCAGCATGCTGGCGAAGGAATTCTGGGAACTGAAACCTGCACATCTTTAAAGTTGCTGAGACTGAAAAATATTACTCTAAAGCAGAGGTTCCCAAACTTGGCAGCTTTAAGACATGTGGACTTCTGCTCTGCTGGCTGGAGAATTCTGGGATTTGAAGTCCACAAGTCTTAAGGCTGCCAAGTTTGGTAACCTCTGGTCTAAGGAAAGGATGGCAAGTGCCTGTAATGGTATGTGGAAAAGATGGGGGAGAATGCTGCATAGGAAACATTCACATAAGAGGGCACCTAGTCTGCAGCTGGATGGTGGGCAGAGCAAGAGGCACAGAAAGTAGCCTCCCTACTTTCTCAGACTGTAAAAGAGATGGTGGGAGGCTTGTTCAGATTTGTAAGATTCTGTTAATGTTGCTTTACAATAAAGTATAATTAGTTTATCTGCTTGTGCTGCCCGTGTGGTCTACCTGGTAAGACTGACAGCTCCCATGGTTAACAAAGATAAAACCCAAGAAAGCAAAGCTATTAGGGATTTTGTTTTTAATATGCAATTGTAAAAGAATGATAAGCAGTTGAGAGGTTTCAGAATATCTGCCCTTATTTTTCATGTCTGAGGGTCCAAATAGGGTCCCAACACAACAACCTTCAGTTACTGGTTTCTTCTGCTGAAATGGCCTGGAAAAGTATCCAGCTTGAGAAATTGTTGTATGGGTTTCAAACTATTCCTCAGCTTTTGTAAACCATGTATGTATGCAGAGCCTGTTTGCTGTGGTTTCCCTGTAGTTGGTGGTCTTGATATATTCAGCACAGTTTGCTTGTGATACAAAGCTTGCCACCTTTATCTCATTCTCCCTTCTATTTTGTGGTGGTTGTTTTTTTAAATATCTATGGTCATTCATCTTATAACTAATTAAAAATACCAAGACTTCTTATTAGTAAATACTGTTTCAAAAGTGGTGTGGTGTTTTTTTCCCCCAAAAGGCAACTGGACTATGTTTTTGCCTTGGGGAAGAAGTCATTTCACTTCCCATCCGAGAAGCTTCATCAGTTCTGAGTGGACGGTGGGAGGAATTGAAGAATTAATTCTGACAGGATGTGGGAGGGGGAATGGTCGTTAGCAGTCTCTCAGTGGTTGAGGCCACTTTGGGGTTTATCTGTGCCTCCAAGGTTGCTTCTTTACTGCTTTCCCCACTGGTGTCCCATAGAACCATCACTTCTTTCCATGGGAAAGTCTTTGAGGACAGGTTTTTATGATTTTGTATAAATCCCTTTCTGTTGACTCCCTCTTATTTGACATCATCTTCATCCACTAGTAGACAGTGAGGATAATTTTTTCCCCTATTCTGTCATGGACTAGGAGAGCAAATACTAGAACTATTGTCAATATTTCACTTGATTTAAGAGGGAGAAAGGAAAGAAGCGTACCTTAGCTAGTTTGAACAGAGGTATTTGTCTACAGTGAAGCCAAACAGGCAGACACTAGCCACAAAAATGGGAAATGCTATCTTTGATGCAGATCAAGAAAAAACTATCGGAATATGCTTTTACAATAGATGCAGAGCAGACTCTGGTGTTGTGTATTCTTGTCCTCAAGAAACATCTACTCTAGTGAGATGTCCTCAAGCAGGAACAAGGAGAACAGGATGTGCAGGGGAGCCCATATAGCATGTGACTGATTCATGTCTGACAAAATTTATAGGCTTTTTGAGTGTCCTATTTCATTACTCAGCCCAGTTCCTCTCTACATCCCTGCTATGGTAGTCCCAGCCATCGCCAACAGTTTTGGAGAAAGAGAAACAGAGTAAAAGAAAAATACTTTCTCCTTGGCAATTGAGAAAATTCTTCTGTCTATGGAGTCAATTTTTTTTCATGTTTGAGAAATGCAGTTTTTGAACTCAGAATCTTTAATTAAATTTACTCTTTTTTTCAAGTATGCTCTGTACCTGCTGATGGTTAAACTAAATAGGGTTTTGCGATTAAAATTTTAGAATGGAAATTATAGTGCACTTCATTCATTTAATATGGCTTTATGGGATTGATGACCATTGAGTAAGAAAATTATTTTGTGAAGAACACATTTCTGAAGTAACAACTGTTGAACATTAGGCAATTTAGAGAACAACATCGATATGATTTTTACAACAAATGCATCAAAATTAGGGAATAAAAGAAAAGATGGAAGCTGTGGCCATGAAAGCTTTTGCACAACTTTATCTGGTGCATCAGTTATGCCATTTCCTAGATTGGATGGGCCCTTTAGACATTCATTCATGCTCTGGTAATCTTGTGGTTCGATTACAGCAATGCTCTCTAAATTGGATTGCCCTTGAAAACTAATCAGAAGTTCTGAAAACCATGGTATGGATAAGTGATAGGCAAGTCTTGGTATGCCAGTGTACAATGCGTCATGAACTGCACTGATTGCCAGTTTGCCCCTAGGTGTGATTCAAAATGCTGGTCATTATCTATAAAGCCCTATATGGCATGGGGTCTGATTATTTGAGGGACTCCCGGTTGCTTGCCAAATTCAATCACGCAGAGTAGACACGTCCAGATTCCTTCAGTTAAGCAAAGCCATCTATCAGAATGCCAAAAACATGCTATCTCTGTAGTAGTGCCTCTCTGGAATGAGATTCCCTGTGAGATGCCCCACTCTCTTGTTGTTCAGAAGAGTTGTAATGCTTTACCTCTTCATCCAGGCCTTCGGTGAGTGAAAATGAGACCTCTTTCTTCTTTTCCATTTGTTCTCCAATTCTTCCTATCCTTTGTCTTTTTTTTCCTTTTAATTGTTTTTATTTACAATGTGAGTCATAGCATGCAAGTTTCATAAATAAATATTTAGTTAATACTATTTTTAATTTAATAGAATGTGTTAATAAATAGAAATTAGCAAACTCCAGTTCACATTTTCTTCCTTTCCTCAGCAGAGGCTGTATCCTATCATACCTCTGCTTGCTAATCACTTATTCCAAAGACAACTTCATTCACTACCTATTGTTTCTGTGGATGGACTGGAACCCTAACTTCTCTAGGGGAGTTAGAAAATTTCTTTCAACCATGATGCTTTATGCAGAAAATTTAGGCCTAAAAATTCATGCAGGAAATTTAGCCCTTAGGACCCCATCATTTTATAATTCAATTTATACCACACTTATTGTTGATTCTCACACACATACAGCATATACCTGTGTGTTCATACTTGCTTAGACATATCTAATAAATTATTAAATAAGCTTTTTAGTAAGTTCCTCAGAGTTGTTTTAAAATCCTTGTTTTCATTGTTTAGGGAGGTTTTATCAATGATTCTCTAAGTTTGTATTCTATAATTCACATTTATTGCATTGTAATGAACAATTTTCTTTTACTGATATTAGAAATGTTAATAATTTTTAATTTGAACCTTGTAACTTTTTACGCTAGTCTGTAACAATAAAGATTATATTTGTGGGCATAAACATTCACTTAATACATTTCTATAATTAGTTCAATCTACCCTGGATGAAAGCTAACTATTGCTTTAGCAGTGACCAAAAATAAAATTCATTGGTGCAATCATCAAGGGAGAAGTTCAACTTGAGGGTCTCCTTATGATTTTATGATGATGTGTAACATCTAATGCTTAGATGGAAATGGAAAGTTGATTTCTTTTTATATACAGATGGTGCTATTATTCTTATATAATGAAAATTCCCATAAAATGTAATACTGTATAGCTTTGTATCAGTTATGATCCCTGGGTGGAATGATGGAGATTGATTTATTTTGCTTAATTAACTCCTTAAGTATTGTTTTTCTTTTATACCCGAAGAAGGATATTAGAAGACTGGGCAAGACATTGAGTTCCACCCAGATATATAATTTCCTTTCCAATTTTTTTTTCATAAGAAACTGTTGACAAATTCCATTAACAGTTATTATTGACAAATTCCTTTCACACTGTTCATTCACCATTCTAAATCTTTGTACCTAAAGTCTTGGTTAAGGTTATTTTTATAATCAGCAGAAGAAAAATAATTTATGCTCAATAAATATTAAAATAAGTTTAATGTAACCTCTAACATTGATTAAATAATGGACAGAAAACCCCATTAAGACTTTCAGCCAACTAAATTTAGATGCTTCTGCTTTAAGCAATAAAACCACCGGAATCACCGTCACAAACATTTTGCTGTATTTAAAATATTTAGAACAATGTTCCTGCATCCTCTTCTTTGCTTCCATACTGTGTACAGACACTACATGGAGTTAAATCACCAGTCAATCAGCTTAAAGATTTTACCTTTGGAAATCAGAATGCACAGAGGAAGACATGCACAATGTGTACATCTATTATTGCTCCTGTCTGGAGGCCCACACATGGTCTCCTCTCACAAAAACACATCCTCTTTCATTTTAAAGAAAGAGGGATACAGTTTATGAGACTTTCATTTTCCTTCCAGTAAAACATGAAATTTTCAGCATTGCTTCAGTGATTTAGAGTGTTTTCACTGGAGGGGCAAAGGGAAGGTCTTAACTACCCTTTTAACGAAAGATGGTCCTTGTAGCCTACCAAAGAAAAATTGGAGATTTATTTATTTGTATCCCACCTTTATTATGTTTACAGATAATTCAAGGTGGCAAACGTATTTAACACAACTTCCTACTTTCCCCACAATAACAACAACCCTGTGAAGGGATGAGAGAAAGTGACTGACCCAAGGTCACCTAGCTGGTTTTAATGGCTAAAATGGGGCTAGAACTCACAATCTCCTGTTTTCTAGCCTGATGCCTTAACCACTAGAGCAGACTGGTTTTCAAAGAGGATTGCTTTGTGCATATAAGTTCCTGACCTAAGATGCTAGGCATCATTTACCCAAAAGAGCAAAATGTATCATTAGCACTGGTAGTACAAGTCAAAAGCAGGTGCCAAATAAGTGTAATTGATGGCACCTTTACCTTATTTTAACTATAGCCTGAAAGTCAGAAAAATATGGGGGAAATTATATTGAGAAAGCTACACTAAGTCAGGGAAATAACATATAGATAGTCCTTGTCTTACCACAGTTCATTTAGTGCTTGAAGTTGCAACGGCACTAAGAAAAATGATTTATGATTGTTTTTCACTCATGACCATTACAGCATTCCAGTGGTCAAGTGATCAAAATTAAACTGACTCATATTTTTGATGGTTGCAATGTCTCAGGATTATGTGAATACCTTTTGTGGCCTTCTGACAAGCCAGATTCACTTAACAACCGTGTTATTAATTGAACAACTGCAGTGATTCACTTAACAATGTGACAAGAAAGGTCATAAAATGGGGCAAGTTTCAGTTAATTGTCTCACTTAACAACAAAAATTTGGGGCTCATTTTTGGTCATAAATCAAGGACTATCTGTATGTCCTTCAAATGTTGTTGAACCTGTAGATCAGAGGTCTTCAAATTTGGCAGCTTGAAGACTTATGGGCTTCAACTCCCAGCATAGCTGGCTGAAGAAATTGGGGACTTGGAAGTTCACAAGTCTTCAAGCTGCCAAGTTTGAAGACCTCTGCTGTAGATGGTCAGGTTGCTTGGAACTTCTGAGAACAGTAAGATTTAGAGAACAATTATTGCTCAACACTGTTCTGTAGTCACTGGCACAGTTTCAACCAAGTTTTTCTAAGCTCTGTCTTTCACATGCAAACCTGGCCCAGACCTACAATATTTTGTACTGCATGGTAGAACAACATTTATACAATAATTCAGTCAGACTAAAGGATGTTTAAAATTAGAAAACAAATAGTGATTTTTCTGGCGTTTGGATTTGCATTATTTCATTCCTTCTAGTAAAGTTGAACAGGAAGGTTTTAATGTATTGCTGAAATAAATATTGATATAATTGTAGAATTACATTGCGAACTATTAGAAATTATGAAAAGAGAGAATTCTTGCGTAGCATTCTGGGATTATAAACGTTCTTATATTATAAAAGAGTCTTCATTTATATATGTTTTTTTCTGAGTGATCTCAATATTTTCTAAATTAAAACAGACTATTTTAGGAATATAATTTGCTTTTTAGTTTTGAAACTATTCCATAAATTATTATGGTTTGCTTTATTTTAACTTTAAAATAAATAGTAATTTCATGTTATCAAATATTTTATTAGAAGCCTTAAAAGACATTAAAGATATTAAAAGCACATGATTTAATATAATTATTTATGGTAATTTTGAGGGTTCTTAAGAGAAATGCATAGCACCTTGCAGGCTATTTTTGTAACAATGGGGGGGGGGGGTGGAGTATTTTTTTTCTC
>JANHFP010001638.1:309736-320524 GCA_032468135.1 Calamaria suluensis
AATTATGATAACAGATGGCAGAAATGGTATGAATGGGTTAAAACTAAAGACAAAATTGATTGTGAAAAATGGTAAAATATTAAAAGGGAAACAGATCCGAAAACACTGATAAAAGTTGTGAAACAGTATAATAATTTACTTGATTTTATCTTAATAATACAATTCGCTGATTGTGTTTATCCATATTTACCTTTGTATGTCTATATGTATAATTGTTGGTTAGTCATTTATGTTTGTATGTTTTTTTTCGTTTTTAACTGTTTGAATAACTAATAAAAAATATTTTTAAAAAAAGAAAAAATAGGGACCACCTTTGGTGGGAAGGTAACAGCATTCCATGCACCTTTGGCGTTTAGTCATGCTGACCACATGACAATGGAAACGTCTTCGGACAGCTCTGGCTCTTCGGTTTTGAAACAGAGATGAGCACCACCCCCTAGAATTGGAAATGACTAGTACATGTGTGAGGGAAACCTTTACCTTTATCTACCCCAAACCTATTCAAATTTGTAAGACATGTTACACTTCAAGAAGTAACTCAATGGAAATAAATCTTATTCTCTATAATACTTTAGTCTCCAACATGAAGTGCTGTTACCTGCATTATAAATGCTCCCCTGATGTTACTACTAAAGTTTTCTACATTATTATTTTAGAAAAATCTTCCATTACTTGTATCAGACTGGAACTCTTCAAAGCCTTTGCTTTCTGTAGAGCATCAAGTTGAGGAAGAAAGCTTTTAATGTGTGCAGAGAGGCATACATTCCCACACTAGCTAGAATGCTAAGAATTCTATTACCTTTTGGGATTCTCATCAACATAAACTGGAAGAATGATTTTTTGCAGTATAGAAGTTTGTTTTTCTTATCCCTGTTACAGCCTGAGCTTTAATAAAATTAACATCTAAAATGAGCTCCCTCTGCTGTTTCTTTTAACAGTGTTCTTAATAGTTAATTCTTTGTAGAAATAGAAAGTTTCTGAGGCTCTCTTTGTAATTATACCCTTTTAGTTTCCAGGAAGAATTCTGATACAAATATATTTCTCCACATCTGTACTTACTGTCTTCTCTATGAAGAATAGAACCAATTAAGTTCAGTAATCTTGTCTTTTCAAAGATACTGTAAAAGCTGGTAAATTACCAGTCTGGACTTTGTCAGAACAGTCTGAAATCTTCTCTAATGTAAACTCCTTATACCAGGGGTCACCAACCTTTTGGACCTCAGGGACTACCAAGATCATAATTTTAAATCCAGTGGACCATTAATATTAATTTTTTAAAAGGTGAATAGTATTTAGTGCATTATAAAAATGCAAATAATTTTTCTGTGGACCACCAAAATTTTCTCATGGACCACGACTGGTTGGTGACCCACCACTGGTTGGTGACGACTGCCTTGGTCCCCAGGATTTAGATTGGTCTGCCTTGGTCCCCAGGATTTAGATTTACATCTACCAGTGGTCTCAGTCAGTCTTTAAGAAGTTATCCTAAGAATGGTTGTCGGTCTTCAACACAGGAAATCAGCTCAGGGAAGTTGATTCCTTATAAATCAGAGGTTCCCCAGCTGGCTGGAGAATTCTGGGAGTTGAAATCCACAAGTCTTAAAGCTGACAAGGTTGGGAACCTCTGTTCTAAATCTTTCTGAGACACATCTTATCTCTCGGATCTTCATCTGTTGTCAGCATGACCAATACTGAGACAAAGTTACAATATCTGGAAACTACAACTATCAGCATGTCATGCTATTTCTCCTGAATGTATTAAAGTTTTAACCCGAATATGTTCATCTTTTAAAAAGGTACTTTGGAGAGGGATAAACTGACTATGTAACACGTATGGATTAAGGTAGATAAATCAAGCTATTTTTTTCCTCACTAGAATGAAAGAAGCTTATAAATGTATGATAATCTCTGCAATGACAGCTGAGAAAGTACACAAATTGGAGAACATCACGATCATATCCATACCAGATCAGAAAAGTGTCAGTAAGTAAATAAGTGCCATTCTGCTTATTATCAGCTGATAATAATCTAAAATTATAAGTAGAAATGGATGACACAGTTCCAAAAATATTAGTTTGGCACCCAAAAGGGGAGAAAGGCTGACTGAGAATCTCCATAGACATCTTCCATTGAAGACCTGTATACAGGTAGTCCTCTACTTATGACAATTGAGCCCAACATTTCTGCTGCTAAGCAGGACATTTGTTAAGTGACTTTTGCTCCATTTTACGACTTTTTTTGCCACAGTTGATATGTGAATCACTGTATGCAGGTGTTAAGTTAGGAACACGGTTGTTAAGTGAATCTAGCTTCCCCATTGACTGCTTGTCAGAAGGTTGCAAAAGGGGATTACATGACCTTAGGACATTGCAGCCATCATAAATATGAGTCAGTTGCCAACTGTCTGAATTTGATCACATGGCCATGGGGATGCTAAGTGAAACTGCAATTGTGCTTATTATTTTACTTCAGCTTTCCTTTGCTTTACAGACAAAGTTACTTTTTCATCACCATTGTAAACTGCAAATGGTTGCTAAATTAGGCTGTTACTAAACGAGGAAAACCTGTATCCTTCCATCTCATATTCTGATAATGGCTATACCAGACAGCAAAATATACACAATTATATCACCCTATTGTTTCATACAATGTTTTGCAATAAATTTACTGAAGAAAAGGTAACCACTCCTTTTTTCCCCTGACATAGTGTTGAGAAACTTTGGGGTTTTACTTCATACCAATTTGGAAATCTTAACAATAATATACCAAAAGGAGATATATTATGAAGAACTATATGTATATTCTTTGGTAATTAAAAAGTACTGGCCAATGCAGATTCTGTGGATTTTAAAAATAATTTTCCAGTTGTCTAATTTAGCAGGCCCAATTCAATCAAAACTGTTATTATCAAAACATTCTCTTGGTTTTAAAGTGAACAAGTTAAATATTTCTGTCCAAGTTTTCAATACTGAAACCAACTAGATGTTAAACTACTGAGATTTTTCCATTTTGTGTCTATCATTTATAGCATATTAGCATAATTAAGACATTTGTGACCCATGTTTTCAAGGAGTGCCACTTTAATTTCATTCTGTGGGTTCCCTGATGACCCAACTAGCAAAAGATGCTTATGTAAACATGCTGAACAAGTCAGCTCAGGAATTGTCAAGACTTAAAAGACATTTGAAAGAGTGCTGAAATGACCCCATGGTTCAAGACATATTGCAGTACCATTCAGATACCACTCCCAACTTGTACTTATCCCTTTATGTTGCAATCTGCATTCACCTATTATTTTGGGATCTTTTCCCTGCAAATAGTTTAGTATTTTGGTTATAGAACTAAGTGCTCCCTGCTCAGTTGATGCAGTGCCTGGCCTCTCCCTTTCTCAGGTAGACACTCAAACAAGGAAAATAGGTATGACTAACCTCTACAGTATGTGTCAATTTTACAAATAACTGAAATACTGTCTGACCTGCTTTAAAGGCAAACCATAAACTGGCTGATTTTGGGCTACTCCCTTTCTCTCAGCCCAACTCACCTCACAGGTTGTTATTGTGATGAAAATAGGTGGTGGTGTGTTGGATATGTTCACTGCCTTGAGTTATTTGTACAAATAATGAAGGCAGGATACAAATAAATAAGACAGAAGGCTTAAAATTTCTATTTGTACCTAGAAAACAAGCAAAGCAGTCACACTAGTCTACTGGCTAGAGCCAATTAAATTTTTTGTTTTAATTTATAAAACACCCTCAACTCTGGGCATCTGTAAATTTCCTTAGCAATGTTTTTCACAATAGATTTCCTCCTGCCTAATGCTGTAAATGGCTGGCCCAGTCAGCCAACTCGCTCCATGCCAAAGACAAAACTAGAACTCACTCTCCCTGTTTTTAGTCAGGTGTTCCTAACTATGTAATTACATGTCATTAGCACTTACCTATGTTATACATATCTCTTTTATTTTTTGATGCATTTCCTCTTCCGTATAGAAAAACACAATTCCCAACTTTCAGGGAAAATTCTGTCTAATTCTAATCCATGAGAAAATATTTTCTGCAAGCAATATGGAGCAGGAGCTTGAAGAACTAGTCTAGGTACGTTTGCTGCAAAAACTCTGCTCTATAATATAATTCAGGACCTCAATATAATTGGATGAACAAGATGATTCTAATTGATAGAAAAAAGTTCTCCAGGTTCTGGAGAACTGGTAGCAGAAATTTTGAGTTCTGAGAACTGGAAATATCATCTCTGGATGGCCCCAGAGTGGGGATGGAATGGGGATTTTGCAGTATCCTTCCCCCAGGAGTGGTGTGAGAATAGAGACTTTGCAGTATCCTCCCCACCATGCCCACCAAGCCCAGACCACGTCGACAGAATCAGTAGTAAAAAAAATGGGATTTCACCACTGTTTATACTGCCTCACACAGGACCAATTAGGATTTTAAGAATGTTACAAAATCCTCTACTAAATTTAAAAATCTGTGGCATTCTATCAATATATTTTACAAGATGTTAAAAACCAACAAAAAAGTGGATAACTAGAACATGCCTAGTCAATTGCTTATAACCATGGTGATCGAACACATCCAACCATATGCCTGGAAGTATTTTCAATATTTCCTTTACAGAGAAGCCTCTTGGGTTTTTTTCCCAAGAAAAAATAACATTTGTGTCCTGTAGTTCCCAATATTGTTTTCCCACCTGAGTACATGTGCTCAGAGTAAGTAGAACTATCTGTGCCCTGGAGCAACAACTGCTTCACTTATGTTTTTAATGTGCAATGCATGCTTACACTGCATTTTTAAATATAACCCAGCTCCTGTACTGAGCATACTTTTAGGGAAATGTGAAATTATAGTCTTTAGAATAGAACATGAACCATTGGCTGCAACAGCTTTCCTGTGTTTATAATTAATCTGGAATTTTGTTCTTCCTCTCCAAATAGTATGTGATTCCTGCTCCATCCCCCACCCCCCAAGCTTCCACGAGGAAACAATTTCTGAAAATAATTTGTTGCTTTAAAAAGGGGGATTCATTTGGTTCTATCAAAAGAAATAGCAGCTTGGTAGTTTTTTTAAAAAAAATCAATTCAGAAGAGAAAAGGAGAGTGAATCACAGCCTACCCAGCTAAGTAACCATTTTCCATAGCAGCCAACCAGCCATATTTCCCTAGGAAACAGTCAGTGACGTAAAGAAGTCACTCATCTATTCTTTTACCATAGGTGCAGCTTCTGAATCTGGAGGCAGCATGTGTTCCTCACGGATAGCTGTAGTTTCTATCAGTCTGTCAAACTCTTTTTAAAGGTGGGTTTAATCATTTTCAACCCCCAAACAGAAAATACTGTTGGTTTAGGATTGGGGCACTTGATAAATGTGCACCATCCTTAACGGTAGATTGTTGCTTTAATAATGCAACAATCAACAGATCGTTTCCAAAGTTCAAACCTATGATCATTTTGATACTAGTTCAGCTATCAACAACAGTAACATCCTGGCCAAAGATGCAAAATTCTTCCATGCATATTTCTAACATAGTGCTGCATCTTGTTAGCAAAGGAAAGGAAGCGAAGGCTGAAAAGATCACTAACAGAATTTTCCACCTGCTTTCTTCAAGGTCCAAAAGTAATGCCAAGACTCACTCCTTGGAGTAATTCAAGCAGAAGTGTGTTCTTTGGCTATGCAGACTTTGAATATGATGTATTTCATGCTTATTTTTCAGCCACACTTGGAACAATTTTAAGTCATGGAAGTGAAAGCTACCAATCTTTCAGCATATCCATTCCAGATAAATCTTTGACTACAATGTTCTGTAGGCCCAGCCAAAATATCAGGTCATTTCAAAATATATCCCAAATAAAAATGCAGCCTACTGTTGACTCAAGAAGAAACAGACACACAGACTAATCTTCTTCTCTGTATAATCAGTATCTTTTGGGACATGGTGAAGAAAGCATTGGGTATAAGATTTCAAAAGGAGTGTCTGGTTGGGAAAACACAACCCATACTCTGCCATAAATGCCATTTTGGTGAAATATCAAAGCTGTCACATCACTTCCATTCAGGGATACCTGTCAGTATCTTCCCATGCCTTTTTCATGCTAAAGTTGTCCTATAAAGTTTGTGGTTTCCATTAGGACCCAGAAGTTTCTTCTTGCAGAGAACTTTTTAATTCCCCTGATACTGCCTCTTTTTCTGCTATTCCTTTCTTGCTGCTCCTGAAGGTCAGGGAAATCGGGGAGCAGCAGTTCATGTGAATTTGGGCCGATTCCTACTTCTCAGCCAGCAGTACAAAGAGTGGGGGGAAGAGAAAGGGAACAGTTTGGTTTCTCCCTTACCAAACACTAACATAACTGCCATTTGAAGCTGTGATGGTGCTGAGTAAGGGGGACTTATATCCCACTCATTGAAGTTTCAACAATTGCACCTGTCACTCAATCACAATTTGGATGCTTGACAATCAGTTCACACTCATAAAGGGAACAACCATTTGAAATCTTCCCTGCTGGCTTCAAACAAGCAAAGTCAATGGGGAAGCTGGGGACGCCGGTGATAGGTTGTAAGTTGCTTTAGTAAGTCAAACATCATGCTTTATCACCACAATTCTGGTCCCAATTTCCATCATAACTCAAGGACTAACTGTAAAGGGATTTAACTGAGTAGCGCTGATTACACTTTTTAAACAAAATGCTAGCTGTTTCTTTGTTTAAACTGGGCATTGTTCAATTTCCATTAAAAATTTAAAAGGCCATTATTTGTATATATTCAATAAAACTATTTTGTATGCACTACTTTAGCATGTTCTATAATAGAACCATACTATACCCTATCTGTTAAATGTTGTTGCAAGGAAAGATCTTTGAAATTTCTCTTTCTATAATTAAATTCATAGTAATCCAATTCATCCCAGTAGGGGGTTTTGTTTGAGAAGGGAGACACGTTACTCATATCAAGCAATCATACTAATTTTTTGATGAGAAATTTCACAAGTTTATAGTGTTACTGAAGCAAACCATTTAACAGGGCAATGTTAAAACTAAGATCAGCTTTAAAAATAAAATATTGAAGGAAATATACAGTTTCTTGATCTTAATGATTAGATAAAAATCTAATTCAAAAATTAATGTTTCCTAAGTCCAAATGTGAGCCAAACCATCCAAGAAAACTCCATGTTCTTAATCTTCTGGCTCTTCTTTAATTTTCTTCTTTTTCTTTTTCTTCTTTTCTGTATTCTCCACCACCATAGTGGTCGATGGCTCCTCTGCATTGTCTTCTACCCAAACAGACGTCTCTTGAATTTTCTGTTATTTCTTTTTTTTTCTTCTTCTTCTCTTTAACAGGTTCTTACTCTTGTTTAATTTGCTCATCCTCATCCTGTTCTTCTTTGATTTCAATTTTAGCCTTTTGTGGAACTGTCTCTTCTCCATTCTCTTCCTGTTCCTTGCGCTTCTTTGGGACAGAGGGGAGTGTAGAGTCCCCAGAAGGATCATAGACCTTCACTTCACTCTTGTGCTGGTATTTGTCGGCACAGGCCACAGCTTTTCCAGTACCACTTATTCATCTTATTCCTTTCTCTTCCAGGTGCCGTAATCTTGTTTCTACTTTCAATCTGTTCTCAGCTCCCATCTCAGCACTTGTGCTCTCTCCAAGGGCATCATAGCGAATAGTCAAAGCTGTTTTGGCTGCCAGCATACGTGAAATCCTTCCTTTGTTTTTAGCTGTCATTTGCCCTACAAGGGAAGCGTGATAAATCAGACCAAACTTTGGAGTGTCACACTTAGTCTTCAGTGCTCTAAAAAGTGCTTTCTCAGCTCCCAGAATCTGAACAGTGGATGCTGGATGCTTCACTAGATTCAGCAGGGAATCAGCATGGGCAATAAGCCTTGCTCCTACTAGTTCTCCCACGATAACAGTGAGGTTAGGTGCAATGGCCATCATTCTATTTTTCAGATAGTCATACAGTGTTGCTCGATACCTGGTCACAAAGATGCTGTATATTGCTTATATCTTCTTCTGACACTTCAGTCCCCATGGAGATCTCTGCAGCTGCTTTCACTTCTTCTTCCACCTCCTCTGGAAGGAGCTCAGACAGATCAGAAGAGGAAAAGTTTATTCTGTCTCCAATTTTTTTAACAGATTTGCAGTATGCTAGATTATCTGTGATAATTTTGCCCAATTCAGGAAAATGCCACCCATACCATTCTCTACACTGCATAATGTAGTTATTCAATTCTTTGTCTAAGTCATCAAGAAGTGATATTGCTTGGATAATCATTGCATCAACTTTGTCTGGGCTGAACTTCAATTTATATCGCGAGAGACTGTGTGCCAGTCCTAAACACATAGCTGCCATCTCCTGGGATGGAAGGCCACTTCAATGTGAATGCCCCTCATCAGCTCAGTAACCATTAGACTATGGGTGCAACTTAAGTTCAGTTTTTCCTTGATTACACCTCCCAGTTTGGCATCTGCTACAGCTAGCTGTTCATGGGCAACTTTGGCTACTATTTTCTTTAAGATTTTCTTTAAATTCTTGCTGATTTTGCCTTCTACTAGTGCCGTGGATGCTGCAAGAGCTTCTGTTGTGTCTTGAAAGTTCTCAAAGTGTTTCAGTTTTACAACTTTATTAGCTTTTTCAGCTGTTTCAAACTCTTTCCATAAGTTCTCAATTTGTTGAAGCTTTTTCTCATCTATAACCTTGAAGATGGCGTACCCAGCCGCCGTCTCAAACAAAACCAGCATCGCTACAGCGGGATGAAGAGCGGGGAGCGCAGCTGCTCCCCGGCGGGAAAGGCGAGGACATTATCCCCTCCCAATTTCTCAGGCTAAGAATTTGTGGCAGTTAGGAAAGTTGTCTTCTGAAACTGACAGGTTCCCCTCCCCTCAGGAAAAGAACACATCATGAAAGAAGATCGACTTTGGGAGTTAACACCATTAACACCTTAACTTTCTTTGCATTCCCCCATCCCTTCTTTAATGATTTCATCCATTCATTCAGTGTCATGGAAGAAGGCAGTTCTCTTGGAAGTTCGGGCTTAGGGACATACTCCATGCCATTCATAACGTGAAAAGTATTCAGTCCCTTACTATTATAAAAAGGTAAAGGTTTCCCTCACACATATCTGCTAGTTGTTTCTGACTCTAGGTTTCAAAGCTGAAGAGCCAGCACTGTCCGAAGATGTCTCCATGGTAAGGCATGACCAGATGTGTATTTTCCACCGGATACTAAATCCGGATATTTTAGGTCAATATTTGCCAGATTTGGATCCGGACCGGATTTGTATCTATAATGCATGTTGCCAGGGCACTGGAGCTGTCAATCATTATAACATAGCTTTATTACGTCAATTTAAACATAGCAGCAATAGCTTAATAGCAATAGGGTGCATGAGGGATTTGGGGATACAGGTAGTCCTCTACTTACAACCGTTTAGTGACTATTCAAAGTTACAATGGCATTGAAAAAGTGAGTTATGACCATTTTTCACAGTTAAAACCATTTTAGCATCCCTATTGTTATGTAATTTACATTTGGATGCTTGACAACTGACTCACATTTACAACAGTTGCAGTATTCCAGGGTCATGTGATCCCCTTTTCCGACCTTCTGACAAGCAGTCAACGGGGAAACCAGATTCATTTAACAACTGTGTGACTAATTTAACAACTACAATGATTCACTTAAAAATGTGGCCTGGGACAACCCGCCGCCACCTCTTCTGCCGCTGTAAAGTGCAAAGGCCTGACTTTTAAAGGCCTTTGTACTTTTCACTGCAGCAAAATAGAAACAGCAGAAACCTGAAAGGCTTCCTTGATGTGGGAACAAGCCCACCTTGTGGGGGGGGGGGTAGGCAGGGGCTGCTTTCATTTTCCTTCTGAGGAAATGCCAGAAAAGGATCGGCCAGGTGTAGGTGGCGGGGTGGTGGTGAAGGATCCCCGTGGCTCTTTCTCTCCACTTTCTCTTTATCCTGAAAGTGATATCCTAGTTCTTAGAAAATGCAGCAGAAAAGCTGTAAGTGGATTGATTGGCTATGTTGTATCATCCTGATTGGTTGGTGGAGTTGATGGCTATTTTGTAACTTCCTGTGCGGCTGAGGTACTGGCTGAGTGCCCATTAGTCTTTTGTGTGGTAACAACCTGTGTGATGGCTTCCTGAGTTGTAGAGTAGTAATACCCTGTGTTGTAACATTCTGGGGGTTGGCTTTGTTGTGACATCTTGAATCTGGATATTATAACCTTCTGAGTTTTGTAATGTAATATCCTGAGTGGATGGTTCTGGTGTGACATCTCGAGTTTTGGTTTGGCTCCGAGTTTGCGGTCTGGTCCTGTGTTCATGGTGTTTGCCAGTTTGTTTGGTGTGGGGTTCGGAGACGGGTGCTGCAGTTGATGGTAGTGGTTGCATTTCGTCTGTGTGGTGGGTTTGGATTTGGTTCTGTTTTGCGGTCTTTAGATGCAGCTACCACATTATCCAATGTAGCACAGTAGAACTTTGGCCCTTCTAATGAGGCGTTCTGTAAAACAGCTTGCCCTTAGATACTGGATCCTCTTCCACCTTACTGTCCTTCTGAAGGACTATAAGAAAACCTAGCCTTTGAAGAAATGATTCTGAGATGCAGATTTTGAGAGGATTTACATAATAGTATTGCTATGGTACATACAATAGATTAGGGCTTAAAATTTCAAGTCTAGATCTACTACCCAGTTGCCCCACCCCCCTCATTTAAATCCTTATTTTTCCTTCACTGTGGCTCCAGTGAATATAATAGTAGTATTCTGCATGAAAGATTTGCA
>JANHFP010001638.1:351856-368126 GCA_032468135.1 Calamaria suluensis
AAACTGCTAGGTTGGCAGAAGCTGGGACAAGTAACGGGAGCTCACCCCATTACACGGCACTAGGGATTCGAACCACTAAACTGCCGACCTTCCGATTGAGAAACTCAGCTGCCTTACCCACTCAGCCACCGTGTCTCATGACTCTCTAAAAGAATGCAAATAATCACTGTCTGCAAGGAGTTAAATCCTTCCATTCCCCACCACCCAGTCAGAGCTAAAGAAGCTTCTTGGATGAGAAGCAAAATGTCTTCAAAGAAAACCAAGAAAAACTCAGTTGCCTCCTGTAAAATCACCTTTGGGACAACCTTGACCTGGATGACAAAGAATCTCCATAGATATTTTAAACTTTAAAAACACAGGATTATTGGTATTCCACACATCTCCTTATTGCTGGGATGAGAGCAAAAGTATGCTCAGTTAAAAGTTCTGTTTGCATTTGAACTATTGGATATTCTGAGTTATATGCATCAAATGACTAGTAATATCAGCATTATTTGCAGGCAATTATCCAAGTCATAAGTATGATTAAAGGTTGTAGTTAATGTAAGTGCCCAATTCATGATGACCGCAGCATAAGGAAGATAGTTACTTGGAATGTGTAGAAGCAGAAAGTAGAAAGCATGGTGTTATAAATGAAAGAAAATACTGAATTTGAATTTGAATATTTTCAAAATTTTTACCTAAAGAATATATGCCCAAGACTCAAGGGATTAAAAAATCTCAATAACGGTGGTCTGAATTTGTAGAATGATAAATACATACAAGAAAATGAATGAATATTTACTACAAATGAAATGACTCAAATGTATGTCAAAAAGTATGACTAAGTATCATCTGCACTGTGAGGGGTTACGAAAGTCACATTTCAGATTGATGGTAATTGAACATTACATTTGTTACAGCCCAGTGAACGATGGTAATTGATGAGTGTAGTAAAACGTTTTAAATGAATATGATCCATTTAAACATTTTTCCATTAGGAGGCATAAAGGGATTAGTGAGAGTGACAGAGTATATAGAAAATGTATTTGTACTCAGAATTCCAAGAGCCAAGCGGAATTGCAATAGTTTGGAGCATATTTGCTTAGAAAAGGTTTATTTGTTTCAAATCTGTGTTTTAAGCATAAGTTTACTGATGGAAAATGGAAAAGAAATGAAACATGTTTGATTTAATTGTTTTTTATTTAAATGGCTATGAGGAATAATTGATTTAATTGTTTATAATGAATTAGTGAAGGTTACAAATATAATGAAAGGTCTTAAATATGAGATAGATCATAGATCACTTTTTCTAGTGGTGTCAAGAGTAGGTCTTTGGGCAAAATGACCATTGATAAAAAAGTAAAGAAAGAAAATGGAGAGAAGCTGCAGACAGAGAAAATACAATCATTTTATGAAAAATTATTACAAGAGATTAATCTGTCAACTGAATGAAGGGAGATTGGATTCATATAAGAGAATAACTGCTGGAAAAATAGAGGATGATTGACTTCTATTGTACACAGAGAAAAAGAGAGTTGCAAAGAATGTAATCAAAGAAAGCAAAGAACTGTTAAGAAATGAAAATTTTATTTTGGAAGGGGGAGTGAAAAGGGATTAAAAAAATCCTCCAACAAAGTGAATAGAAATAAAAAAGATGTAGAGATTATCTGGGATGACAGGGAATTGAGGGAATGCTGGAAGTAATACTTTAGAGATTTATATGAGAGTGATAATATACCAAAGAGTGAAATTGAAATTAATGCCATAAATGTTACTTTCAAAAAAATTATGCAAGTGAAGTCATATATGCTCCGAGCACATTGAAAAATGATATGGTTGCAGTTTAACAGGAGACATGTTAAAATAAAGATGTGGTTTATTTATGGGCTGACTGTGGATTAATGTAACAGCTACAGTATATGAAGGCTGAAACTATGCCTGATAATTGGAAGAATATGGTTATTGTTTTCCCAAATAAAGAGAAAGGTAGCAAGAATGAATGCAAAACTATAAGAGAATTAGTTTATTAAGTGTACTCAGAAATGTGTTTGGCAGATTTCTGCCTGAAAGATAAGAGGTAACAATGAATGAATGTGATGAATGCTGTATGGCTCAATGTCAGGTCAGGTTGCATGAGAACTTCAGATTTTTACTTTTCAGCAGCTCATTAACACTGCATGAATGTGAAATAGTATTTACTGTGTGTTTGTTGATTCAGATGACAGTGAATAAGCCTGAATTATCAAATAGTTTGTTCAAATACAAAGTTGACAATTGGTTGGTGAATACAGAAAGAGCTGTATTTGATAGAAGTAAAGCATGTGAGAATCAATAAAATGCTTAGTGAATTATTCAATATTTCCATAATGAGCCAGGAGCAAATCAACAATATGTGATGTCTCTTTGGTTATTTATTATACTGAGGGCTACCTGTAAATATATAAGAAATTATTTGGGGAAATATTACAGATACATTTGTCATAGTACACTTTACTGTATATGTTGTTGATGCACTTTTAGCCGTTGATAATACAAGTTTTCGGTTGACTGTATGATATAAGCAGAACTATTGGTATGAAAATTAATGTATCAATCAGCATGTGCTATAGTTGTGTCTCATAGAGTAAATGGAATAAATGGTTGAAAACTACACATCAGTGGTGAAAACTAGAATAAGATGAATTTGTGTATATTGGTAGGATGTTTAATAGAGACAAGAAAATGGATGGAGACATGTTAAGATATACAAATGTTAGTAAAAGGTTAGTAGGTAGCATGTGGTCCATTTCATGGAATGAATGTTTGTCACACAAAAAAGCACACTTCTGCTCACTTTGTTATAGTAAAGTAAGCATTAATATGTTGGGAGAAACAAGTTGAATGCAGTGGGAATGGGCTACTTAAGAAATGTGCATGGTAAAATAAGGAGAGGTAGGATCAAGAATGAATGAGTGCTGAATAACTGTGGATCAAAAAGGTAACCAGATGGAAAGAAGTATGTTGAGGAGATTCATTCATTAGAAATAATGAATGAGGATCAAGTTGCAAAGCAACTTGAATAGAATAGGAAGGGGAAGACTGGGATAGTTATGGCTGGCTCATGGAGCTGATGTGATTGATCTTCAAAAGAAAGACATGAGAGGTTTAAAAAAACAAAGGCAATATATGTGTTGATGTAAAAATGTTGTTTGTAAGGATAGAATGGATGGAGAATTTGGGAATCATCTGGGCATGGTAGGACATGGAAAGTGAGAACTCCTTTGAGTTCTATTTGCATAATCAGAATGGATATCTACAAGTTAGGGATTTCTCCATAGGACTTGTGATGCCTATAGAGGGCAAATGCCTAAGCATATTGCTTCTAAAGCTCGTTTTGTTGGGTACAAAGCTGTAACAAAGCAATTGATGCAATACAAGTATGTTTTTTCCAATGAAATCCAATCTATGACCACTCAGCAAGCTAGCATTGTTCAATTCAAGGGAGTTATCACTATATAGAACTACAGCCTTAATGCATTAATGAACAATACCTTGCATACTGTCACTAGCATTCCTCTGCTTCATGCTGTGTGTTTGTAACAAGCTGGAGGAGTAACTCTTTTTCTCCTCACTCTGCTGTGGGTAGCTGTTTCTGCATAATCCAGTTTGACTTGGCTGATGTCTTTCTCCAAACTCAGCAGAAACGCCCTCATTTCCTAGTGCATAAGACAAGATAGCAGCTTTAATTCCAATTTTTGTTCCTGAAGCAAGAATAAATACTTTATGAGAGAAACTGAGGTAGATTTACCTGTGATGACTTCGAGACTTTCAAAGGCAGTTCCATTTGTTGGTAAATATTGAGTCTGTTCAGTTAGGGGACGTTCCTGTTTAAAAAGACAAGCAATAAGGTATGTGCTGGAAAAAAACAATATAGCCTATTACAGTATCTTGTGTCAAGCAATTACAACATATAAAATAACAACATTCTTATAAAGATCCATCCTATGTCCTTTCCTGAAAAGTATATTTCTACCACCTCATCACTTTAGGTAGATTTCATTTTCATTTCTGCATTTTAACAAATTATTTTGTTTGTGCCATTGACTTTTCTGCTTCTTGTGGAACAAAACGCTAGACGTCCAGTAAATATTTAATCTTATTTTTATTCTAGCATGTCTTAATTTAATATCATACACAGATAATATTCGACATATGACTATAAGCCTGACAATTATGGCTGTACATCATGGCAGTAATAAATGGGTGATCATGTGAGTGACCCAGTTGTATTAACTTTTTATGTGGCAGTTGTAAAATGAACATCACAGTTGTTAAGTGAATCCATTATTTGTTATGGGACATTTTTTGCCAAAAAAAGGAAAACATTGGTTTTTGGCAAAAAATGTCATAAATCATCTTGTGCATGTGAGCCACCCAACCGCTGCTAGACTTGACAACTGGTAAGCTGGCAATTTGAGACCTAAATACGATGTAATGGAGTGAGCTTCCATTACTTGTTGCAGCTCCTGCCAACCTAGCAGTTCAGAAGCACATAAATGCAAATAGATACCACTTTCATGAGAAGGTAACAATGCTCCGTGTGCCTTCGGCACATAGTCATGCTGGCTATATGACCAGAGAAGCATTTTCGGACAACATTGGCTCTTTGGTTGTGAATAGGAATGAGCACACCCCTATAGTTGGACACAACTGGCAGGTTAGACCTTTACAATCGCTAAGGTTGTAAATTGAGGATTACTCATACTTTATTAGGATGCAAACCTTGCTCCCCTTTCCCTTTTTACAATCAACTTTCACCTTTGCCTATCCTGATGAGGCTGAACTCCTATTAAACAAATATTAATTCCACCTTGATGTGCAATAGATCACATCAGTATGGTGCTTATTTTAATTTGGTTGTTGCTGCAACAACTATTCTGAGAAACTGGGCAAACAGAGCAATTTCTGGCCTGAAAAGAAGACATGGCTCTAGTTCCAACAAGATGCAGTTCATGGCGAGAAAAGCAGGAAAAACAAGATGCATAGGTATGGGATAGGCAGTACCTGGCCTCAGCAGTAGTGCCCATGCAAAGGATCTAGGTATTGTGGTGGGCCACTGCTTAAGTATGAGTCAGCAGTGTGCTCTCCCTTCCAACCCTATGACTCTATAAGATGGGCCTGATTCAGTCTCAGAGGCAGTCAGCTCCAGATGCTGAGTACAAGTTACTGACTCCTCTTTTGGCTCCTACATTCTCATTATTTTCTCCCTCAGGTAATAAACTGAAATGAAATGAGAAAAACAGGAAGTGCTGGATTGGGGAGGGAAAGCCATTATTGAAAAGTGATGAAAGAAGCATCTGGGTAACAGCCATTGGGGAGGGAGCCTTGCCTTGACTCAGTTTCTCCCGACGACGAGAAAGGAAAACTGAAGAGCAAAGTTAACCAACAGCTGAAGAGAGATTTCCTGCACTGGGATCAGTTCAGCTTCATGAGGTCCTTTTCCCAGATGGATTTTAGGGGCCAGGAACAAATCCACCTTCTTGCAAGAGAATGAAGACCACAAAACAGATTTATTTTACCAACTATTTCAATCCAGGGCATGTCTTAACTGATGAAAAAACAAACAAACCCTGAGCCCTGCCTGATTCTCCAGAAAGCTGTTACCACATGGAACAGCCCAGGTGTTCCCATCCTGATGCCTATAAATGTGTTAAATCCCAACAAACTTTAAATAAACTGGTGAAGGATTATGAGAATTTAAAGTGCAGTTTATCATATCTCTGATCTGCAGCAATACCATCTCACACATAGTACTCATTAAACTAATATAATTAAATGAAGTTACACAACCAGGCAAGCAGTTAAGCACCTGGAAATACTGAAACTTTCCTTTAAGAACCACTGAACTTTAGTTGTACAAAAGTGCCAGGAATCTGGAATTTGGATTATAGTCTCCAAAACAGAATTAT
This sequence comes from Calamaria suluensis, assembly GCA_032468135.1. Taxonomy (NCBI): domain Eukaryota; kingdom Metazoa; phylum Chordata; class Lepidosauria; order Squamata; family Calamariidae; genus Calamaria; species Calamaria suluensis. The sequence continues at coordinate 357,787 of JANHFP010001638.1, forward strand.
AGTTTCTTGTATGCTTCAGATGAAATCCTTTCCATACTAAGTACATTCAAAGCCAGGATGACACACCTTATATTTATTTTACAAATATTGCAACTAGCTTCACACAGAAGGGTTATTTCTAACAGGCAAAGCAGATATACATTAGGGTAGTGATAGGGAATGTTCCAAATATTAGATCAGTATGAATGATATTTAAATGTAATGTGTCAAGGCCTATCCTATTATTTGAAATATTTGACTCAAATGGTCAAATTCTAGAGAATAAAAGGTTATCAGTTATCTTGTCATTTTATTTGGGTTCCTCAGATGATCAGCTCAGTTGAAGGGCACATGCTACCTAGCCTGTCCTGGGCCACCTGAACTGACCTACTGTACCAGGTGGAATGAAAGATGCTGTCTAGACGTTAGCCTGTTTATATCTAATAGGCATGTGCCCAATTTTAATTTCATCTTGGCTTCTTTTTTTGCACAGAATGTGTATTCCCCAAACTTTGCCCCAAATAAGATGGTACTGTGAGAATAGAGCCCACCCAAGATCATCATAAGGCTTATGTTCTGCTTGTTCAATTATATAAACCAAAATTGATGTTATTTAGGATCTATGTTGAGGATTTGGAACCTAGCCAGTAAAATTAATATTGAACATATGATGCATGTTTGGAATTATGTCATAATAGATTTCTCTGACTTTGTTTTTGAACAGTTTATTATTTCCATATTTAGTTTTCTTTAACTGTGGTTGAAAATAATGTATGCTTAAACATACCAGCCTTTGGGGTGGGGCATAGTGTCCATTCTTCAGTGTAACAGAAAGTTGGATGGTTTCCTAGAATGAAAATTACAATTGTAGACATACGTAATTCTCTTGAGGCATAAACAAGTTCTCTATATCTCCTTCTCATCATGACTCAAATGCTACACTTCATACTATCGCCTTAAAAGAAATCATTACTCTAAAACAGGAGTGTCCAACCTTGGCAACTTTAAGACTTGTGGACTTCAACTCCCAGAATTCTCCAGTTGCCAAGGTTGAAAACTGCTACTCTAGAACTACGGTATTCAACCTATATTCCTCAGTACCCCATTAAATCATCCAAGGGTTCAACATAGCATTTCTATTTACATTGTATGAAATGTATAATTGCAACATTAACTTATTTTCTACAAATAAAATTTCTTATATGAAACACATTAATGCATTGATTTTGATTTTTCACATTGAGAAGAGTTCCTTGGGTATCTAAAATTAGAAGCTTGCTGCTCTAAAACTAGAATAGAATAGATTAGAATAGAATATTTTTATTGGCCAAGTGTGATTGGACATACAAGGAATTTGTCTTGGTGCATATGCTCTCAGTGTATATAAAAGAAAATATACATTCATCAAGAATCATAAGGTACAACTACCATTCCTATGTATGGAAAGCTACTACAGTTGTCAAGAGAAAAAGTTGAAATTGTCTGCAACCCTGATGTGTAAGCTTGGGCTACTCATTACTATTGGACTAACTTAGACAAGTTCTGTAGAAAATGTATTCCATTTTACTTTCAGAAGACCAGTTTTTCTCAGCTGGAAAGGAAAATATTTTAATCTCGTAGTTGGTTTCCAAGATGAACTGCTAATCAGTGAACTCTTGTCCACTAGCAAATAGAATATGTGAACCTCTTTAAGGCCTTGTGCTAGCACATATTTTGAAATATTAGCCAATGTTTGTGCACACAGAGAACATATTGGGGTCACACTTGTATTTTCATGCAAGGATTTTATTTCTTTAAATGTATTTATTTAAAACATTTACATAGCCACCCATATTATTACCAACTCTGGGTGGCTCTCAAAGCATAGTGTCTTGCACTATTAAATCACTCTTTTGTGCTAAGAAGAGGACTTATGAAGGCCCTCTGGATCCATCCCCTAGATTGCAAATGAGGCTTTCAGACCAAACAAGCTCAGCTACACTATACACATCCTTGAGTGAGAGATGTTCTTTGTCACTATATAACTAGACTCAGTTTTTGTTAGCCTTTCCTCTGTGGGAGATAAAGAAAAGCTTTGGCCATTTTAAATGAAGATAGACCTAGAAGAGGAAACAAACAAAGAACCTGTTAACCAAGGCTAGAAAAAGCAAGGATTAGGATCATTCCATATAGGCTCTGGTTAAAGTAGGGATTTTATTGAAATTAGTTCCTTTTTCACTTTCTCAAGGCTGAGACTTGCCCAAAGTTACCCAGCTGGTTTTGTGCCTACGATGGGTCTAGAACTCAAGTCTCCTGGTTTCTAGCTTAGAGACTTAAACCATCATCCCCAACTAGCTCTCCTTGGCATATTACAAGGTCTGATCCTAGCAGAGAACTATATTTCACTTCAAATTGGTTTCCTTCATTCTGCTTCCCAAGTAAAATATCCCTTCAGAATTCAAACAATAAACCTGTACAAGTACAAGTAGTCTTTGACTTAGGATCATAATTGAGCCCAGAATTATGGTTGTAACACTCATGCTGGTCTTTAACCAGGTTACCACACGATTATGCCCAATTTGTTGACCTTTTTACAGTGGTCTTTTTTGCATGGCAGTTATAAAGTGAATGTTATAGCCGTTAAGCAAAGACCAAGGTTGTTTAATGTTACAATAGGCATTCTTTGCTGAAAACAACAAGTAAATGCTGGTTTCTGGCCAAAAATAAAAATAAAAATCCAAGTCATGATTATGTGAATGTAGGCCAGTTGCTGTAAATGCAGGCCAGTTGCTGAGTGTTGAAAATGTGAAGGTGTGACTGCTGGATGGGAGTGGTAGCCATTGGAACTTTGAATCCAGGTTGTAAGTAGCCCTCGGTAGATCTGTCACTAAGAATAGTCACTAAGTGATCAATCATAAATCAAGGACTACCAGTAATAATTTCTATCATCTATATATCACGGATCGAACACTGTAATTGGTGATACCTTTTCATTTGATGCTTGGTCTTCAGAGCAAATCTCTGGCAGACTACTGGAAACAGGTCTTCTTACTTCAATGGATAGTTCATCTTCTCCTAAAACTAAAATCATAAATAATTAAAATTGTTGAGTGCATTGCATCAATCAATGGCTGAACTCAAGGACTCTAACATTTCCTGCTTAATTAACCCAGAGAAGTATACCCCTTAATTATTATATCCCTTAATTAATAACTCAAACTGTAAGATTTCCAATTCCAAAAACTAAATCAACAAATAAGTAAACCCTTTAACGTGTTAGGCAAAAACATTTGATCATAATTAATATTTATGAATTAGGAAGTACTCACTGAGTTCCTTAATTAATATTTACTTTGACAAATTAATCAAAAGTACACATTATGTTTTATTCTTTGAATAAAATGTGTTTAATTTCTGCACAAATTTGTATTAAATACAAATTTAATCACCCCTGGAGATGACTGATATGGAGAATTTCAAAAGGTTACTGAGTGGCAAGAAGCCTTTGATTCTTCGGTATTATGGAATATTTAATGGTTCTAAAGTACCAGGCCTACTGTTAAAAAGGAGAAGAATGCTATGTAATACAGATAAGGAAGGACTATCAATTGAAGAGGAAAAAATAATGACAACAATAGCAACAGTTACAGACATGAAACAGCGCTGTGGCATTGATAGTGAGCACTAGAACTTTTTTTAAAGTTTTCATATTCATTTGGGAAATTCCTAATCCATGCTTTAAAAGTTCATTTTGCAGAAAAGTGACGGCACACACATGAATACTCTTAAAAGTTTGTATTGCACACACAACTGCTATAGAAACCAAGCAATAAGGATATGACACTTCTGCAAGATACACAATAAAATAAGCATGCTAACTAAAAAGAAACTATTTGTAAAATGCTTATGTTTGGGATGTTGAGAAACACAGATTTTTGCATTAGCAGTAGAGAAGAGATCTTTGGATCACTCTTAAAAGCTGAGTAATAATTGATTAATGTGCAAAAAACTCTTCCATTGCTCTTTACATGGAAGGGAAATAAAAGGCCAAACACAGAACATGTATCTTGAGAAACTATCCTTCGGAAATGGACTCATCCAAAGAATGAGACTGGAAAATTATTCCACATAGAAAGGAGCATGATATTCAGTTCTAAAACAGCTTTCACCCTTATTATTATTCCAATTCCACCTGGAATTCCACCATTAGATGTTTTGCATCTAATGTTGGCCACTTTTCTTCTTCATGACTTAAGCCCCATTCAATTGCAATAAAATAGCATCTAATTACATATGAAATGCCCCACAGTGCTATTGTTTGTTTTGGGTGTTGTGTATTGTGTGCAGTTTTCTTGACAAGATTTCAGGAGTGGTTTGCCACGGCCTCCTTCCTAGAACCTTCCTTTCTCCAAGAGAGTGTGACTGGCCCAAAGTCACCCAACTGGCTTTGTGCCTAAGGCAAGACTAGAACTCACAGACTCCAATTTCTAGCTTAATGCCTCAACCATTATACCAAACTGGTTCTCATTCCAATTTTACGAATCCAAATGGTTTCCAAGACCATGTAGAATCACACTTATGCCACCCAAATGTTGCCAATTTCATTAATTTGAAAATGTTTTCTAATTTATTTTCTTCTGTGTTACTGTCTCTTGGAATGGCTATATCAATAAATCAACAATGATTATTTTCAATTTCAATAATATTTGGGATGTTGTTGCAGGTGTCCATCTAAATGTTAAAATCCCATTTGCTCTGTTGTTTTCCATGATTTAATTTGTGGATCTTTACTTTCTATAGAAGTACCAATGTAATGTCTTCTCAGCTCCATCATGCCTTTTTCATCATTAGTCTGTCCAGTTCTGCCATGCCCAATTATTAAAAGTTAACTATTTGATCCCTATTTCAGCACAATAAACATTTACTATACAAACTAATCTTCTCCATTTTTACCTTAGTGATATTTATGCCTAGTGCTTTTCCTTGGGCAGCAAAAAATACTCCTATTTCTTTTTTTAAGGTACCACTCTTAAGCCATTACTATGATCTTTCATTCCCACATTTTCCTTCAGCATCTTTTTTTTTAAAATACCCACAATGACCTTTAGTTTTCCAATGTTTTAATACTATTTCAAGCTGTTTGTTTTCTTTTTTTATGCTATAAAGGACAATATGCATACTTAATTAAAAATAATCAGAAAATTGTATGGGGAAGGGAAATAATTAACTAGTCTGATGTGAAGAAAAGAATCTTTTCAACTCTAAGAACTCTGCATGTGAATACACAGTCTAATATCCCATACCTTCTAGCATCACCTTGGATTTTCTTTTCCCTAAGAAAAGAATCTATAGCCTAGGGCCACTTTCTGAAGCTGATACTCTCCAGGTGTTCTGGCCTGAAATTCTGCTGATTTCCAGTCTGAATTCTGGGAGTTGTAGTCTATCCCTTTTGAAAAGCAAGGGGATACTGAAATAGACCATGCTTTTTATTTAGATCAGAAGTTCCATCCTTTAATCCCAGGCAGGTACAGTAAAGGTTTTTCAAGAGAGGAAAAATCTCCACCAGAGACCTTGGATTCTGTTACATGTAGTCCTCAACTTACAACCTCAACTGAACCCAAAATTTCTCTTGTTAAGCAAGACATTTGTTGTGGAGTTTGCCCCCATTTTTTGACCTCCCTTGCCACAAATGTTAGGGGAATCACTGCAGTTGTTAAATTAGTAACATGGTTGTTAAGTGAATCTGGCTTCCCCACTGACTTTACTTGTCAAAAGATTGCCAAATTGGAATCACATGATCCCGGGACACGACAACAGTCATAAATATTGCCAAGTGTCTGAACTTTGGTCATGTGACCATGGGAATGCTGCAATTGTCCTAAGTGCCATTGTAACTTTGAACAGTCAGTAAACAAACTGTTGCAAGTTGAGGGCTACCTGTATTATGTGGGATGGGCGCTCTTCTGCTTGAAGCCAGTGGAGGAGCAGAGTTGGGATAGTTTTCAGCTGCAAAGAAGGAGATGGCCTTGGTTACTTATTCATGCTTACAGCAGGGAATCTGTGCTTACTTACATGTTTAGTGCTTCTGTACAGCAAAATCTAAAATTGTGATTTACATCTTTCAACTAAAGAGATAAATATCCTCAAGTTAGAGCAAGGACTACTCAAGGCTAGCTGGGTAGTTGCAAAAAGAAAAGATTAAGTATCTGAAATCTCATTAACAACCACAGTGACATGCAAACACTAAGTTCCAACCCTACTTTCAAGTAGATAAATATGTTATCTAAAAAAACAAAGCATTTAAATACCAATCCTCTCTGTCTTATTAGTCTCTGGATTATATTGTTTAGCCAGCTTCTATTTATTGCAGTAGAAATGTTTACAATCTCAGGAATGTGGATAAAGGCAACCACAATTAAAGAGAAAGCAGCCCAATAAGAAGGATTTCCTGTAAATAGGCTAAAATTGGATTTGAGGGAACTAACACCATGCTGTGAAGATTTAATTAAATGTTAATTCTTTGGCATAAGTTCAAGGGTAAATACTCTGGGGCATGAAAAATTAAAGGACTTCCTTTAACAAATTTTGGGCTTGATATATACTCTGACTGAAAATGCTACATGAATTTATTTTTACAGTGAGAGATGGCAAATCAATACTTCCAAAAAGAATGTAGCAATAGAAATAAGCAAAGTCTCCATGAAACTATATTAAAATACATTTAAAATAAAATATATTCTAACTTGCAGCAGAGGCCATCTTTATAGAGTCTATTTCGATCCATTCAGGTACACCATGAAAGCGTCAGGTGATTAGGATGCTTGAAAATTTTGGGAAGTCCAAATCTTTGTTCCCATTTTAGTAGCTCTTGAACTGTAGCTTTGAACATGGCTTGTTCTAGTTATCATTCATTCATTTTGTTTTACACTGCTGAACCAATCAGGAGTCATGGGAATTTATAGCAGGGCTGTCAAATTTGTGGCCCGTGTCACAGTCTGGCCGCAGCCACGCCCGCTTTAGCGAAGGGGAGAACCATCACAATATGACACCACCATGACAACACAAATTTGGTACTCCTGGTTTATAAAAAAGGTAAAGGTTTCCCTCACACATATGTGCTAGTCGTTTCTGACTCTAGGGGCCAGTGCTCATCTCCATTTCAAAGCTGAAGAGTCAGCGCTGTCCAAAGACGTCTCCGTGGTCATGCGGCCAGCATGACTAAAGAACGGAATGCTGTTACCTTCGCACCAAAGGTGGTCCCTATTTTTTCTACTTGCATTTTTATGTGCTTTCAAAACTGCTAGGTAGGCAGAAGCTGGGACAAGTAATGGGACCTCACCCCATTACATGGCACTAGGGATTCGAACCACTGAACTGCCGACCTTCCGATCGACAAATTCAGCTACCTTACCCGCTGAGCCACCATGTCCCTTCCTGGTTTATAGGCATCCAATAAAGCATACAATCAATTAAAATGTATGTGACAAGCCTCATTAAAATCAAATTGAAACCAGTGTAAAATAGCAATAGCTGGATGGCAATGGAACTTAGAGGTTAATTTAAAATTTAAAATGGAAAAAATTAATGTCACCAAATGCAGAACAGAAAAACATTAGGATGATTTTTACAAGGAATCTGGCTATTTTATAAGTGAGTAATTCTGAAATAATAGCACCTAGTCCTTGCACTGTATTGACCATTTTTGTTAGGGAAAAACTGACATCACATAACTACAATATTATTATGTACCTTATTTCAGGCATCACTATACCTAATGTGTGAATGTGACCCTGTGCTTGTCTGTATCATTACTAAATAGGCATTGAGTTCAAAATAGCTGGTTTTGAGTTATATTTTTTTAAAACAACTTTATTGAACAGTTTTGTAACAATCTCAGTAGAACCCTAGAAAGGCATTTTTTTAAAAATCCCAGAAAAAGGCAATGGTAACAGATATCCCATGATAGGAAAACCACATAGATGAGTCACCTAGAGTTGAGCTTGATTTAAAGGGCACTTTACCTTATAAGGCTGTCAGTCTCAATGTCCAGATAATAACAACTGGGTGGTAAAAGTATACTTTACTCAAGGCAATCTAGTGCCAAAAGAATCTTTCAGCCAGAAACTGTATGATTCATACTGTTCCCACCTTTCAGCTGCACAGCAGGAAGACTGCATTAATTTGTACCCAGTTAATCTTGCACATCACTATGGCTCTGGTTGGAGTAAAGACCATGGCATTTGAGAACATCTCTTGCATTGGGCTAATTGGCAACATGGCTTCTGGGGTTTGAGAGCTGTATAAAGTATGGGCCCTTTTTCTAAGAAAAGTAGTACAAAGGCAAAGCAAACATTAATGAACCAGACCATTATGAGAATCCATCTGACTTTGTCAAAGGCTTAAGAATTAATTGCTCAAGCTGTGCAATTTCACTGCTTGAGCCAAGAAATACACCAGATCCAAGGTAGCAGCATTGTATGAGTCCTGATCAAAGTCCCCAGCTTGGCTCTTCTCTAATTATTGTCTAAGCTAAACAAAACCTCAAGGAGATGTATTGTCCTTTCAAAACCCAAGCCCAAATCTAGGATTTGTTAAACACCATTTTTATCTTATGTGCCTTTTTCCCCTCAAAACAGAGGCAGCAGATGCCTTCACCCATTAAGATCTAGGATCTTCCAAGATCAATCCCTTTCTGCCAACCTCTGGCTTCGAAATTTTGCATTGTTTGACAAATTCAAGACATGCCATGCAAAAAACTGGATCAGGTAACGTTTTTTTCTGGTATGGTGATGAACTGTTGGCTAAATTTTATTTGTTTGTTGTTCTGCATCTCAGCTCCTGGGAGGGAAAGCAACCACATCTGAAAAAAATAGGTTAGCATCAAGAATTTCCAAGGGTCAATAATATGAATATTAATTTTGGTATTTGGGAATGAGAATGAGCATGCTCAGGGACATATTTAGGATGTGAGAGGTCTCCACTCCCGCCTAAGTGGCTGTCATAGCTACTTCAGAAATATTTTTCTCCAATGACTATTTTATATCACTCATACCATGGATGGTAATAATAAATTGACAAGCACTGTTTCAGCATTCTGCAATTGATTTCCTTAAATATTGCAGTTAATAGAGAAACAGATGCAAATAAAGATTTATGTGGCAGGATCCGGGTTGTTGTTGTTAGTTGCGAAGTCATGTCTGACCAATAGTGACCCCATGGACAACGTTCCTCCAGGCCTTCCTGTCCTCCACCATCCTCTGGAGTCCACCCAAGCTCACACCTACTGCTTCAGTGACTCCATCCAGCCACCTCATTCTCTGTCGTCCCCTTCTTCTTTGGCCCTCAATCTTCCCCAGCATCCGGGTGGGAATCTGGGTATATAGTGGCAAATCTCCAAATCAAGTTGGCACTGGGAATCTTGGCCTTAAGGCAGAATAGAGAGCTCATGCTCACTCAGCCCCAGATCCCATCCCAAACAACCAGATTTTACCGAAAAAGTGGCCCTGTCATTTAATTCTTATTAAAAGTATTTTTACTGAAACATTTTAACAGTATTAAATACAATATAAAATAAGTTTAAAATAAACAAAACAGACTAAAGAGAAATAAAAGGGAAGAATAGAGATGAGGAAATATAAAAAAGGGAAATTTAAAGAAGTAACATCTGATCATTTTTCCAATAGTTACAAACTTAATATAGTCCTCCCACTTTGATAACTTCTTCCCATACCCAGCCTTTTTCAAGTGGCAAATCCAAAAGTCATTAACTCATTTCTATCCATTTTCAACCAAAAGACCAGAAAGGGTTTCCAGTATTTTGTAAAAATATTTATTATCTATCCCTGATCAAATAGCCAATTTGTATTATTTTCTCTTATACATTATTCTAGCTTTATTAATCATTAACTTGACATTAAGATGTTATTGTAGGACCTGATATCCATCCATGTCTTCTTCCTCCCATTCTAATTTTTTAAAGGCTCCAAAGTGCTCTTATTACTGTTTTCACCTTTTGTCTGGAGTTTGATTTTTTTCTCTTGTAAGCTCAGTAATAGTCCGTTATCTACATATTTTTTTGTTCTTGACTTAATATTTGTATTTTATCCCTTGTATTTCTGCTTTGTTTTAAAAAAATTGCCACCTTGAGTTATATTTGCTTCACCTTTCCACTCAGTTATCCTTTAAATTATTCAAATTTATTTTTCATCTCATCTTCCATCTTTTCTTTCACAGTCTCTTAAATGTTACATTCACAAAAGCAGTTATTGATTCTCTTTATTGCCCCTGTGATGGCGAACCTATGGTATGAGTGCCAGAAGTGGCACACAGAATCATCTTTCTGGTCACAAGAGCTGTGGCCCGTTGCTCTTTCAGTTTCCAGC
>JANHFP010001642.1:104204-114753 GCA_032468135.1 Calamaria suluensis
TTTAAATGAAATGGCTGTACACCGCCCCGAGTCTGCAAGGAGAGGGGCGGTATAGAAATATAATTAAATAAATAAATCTATCTCTCTACCAAGCAACTCTGATATCCATTCAGACTTCTTGTTCTTCATGAAATGGGACCTTTACTTCCAGCTTTCACTTGCAATATTGAAAGCTGCTGGCTAGTTAGCCTTTTAAAATATGAGCATGAAAAAAAAGAGCCTTGGTTCCAATTGACCCCTCTCATCCCTTTTCTTTGTCCTTCAGCATCCATCCCCGGGATAAGCGGACTGTGGCCTACAGGTTGCATCTTGGAGCACTGGCAGTGGCTTATGGGAAGAAAAGTATAATCTTCCAAGGACCCTATCCTTGGAAAGTGCAAATGAATGAAACCAATAGGCTTCTTAATATCACCTTTGCGGAATGTATTCAGTTGCATCACGTGGACAACAAGACTTTTGAGGTAAAAGACAGAGAAGAGATATTGATTTAGGATTAGAGCAGTTAGTGTCCAATACATCTAGTTAGCTACCTGAATGCAGGAGGATTCTTTATGCCTTGAATTATAGCCTGCTTGCCATTTATTTAAATGTAGCTGCTAAGACTATATGTATGTGTACAGTGTGTACATGGCCTTGTTAAAAGTTAAAGAAATAAAAGATGGGGCTAGAGCAGTGTTTCTTAACCTCAGCAACTTTAAGATACATGGACTTCAACTCTCTGAATACCACAGCCAGCATATGTGGCAGGGATATTCTGGGAGTTGAAGTTCACACAACCTAAAGTTACTGAGGTTAAGGAACATTGGGCAAGAGAAAGCATCAGAAAGAGGGAATTTCAGCCCAAATTATGAAAGTGTCGTCTACTGTCTTGTGCTATATAGGAAGCAACATACTAAACCCGTGATGGCAAACCTATGGCACGTGTGCCACAGGTGGCACAAGGAGCCATATTGGTGGGCACGTGAGCATAGGGATGGAGTAATTGGAGAAGTGCATAGAATTATGGGTGTGGGCACACACGTGACACCTCCCTGCCATGCTTCCCCGCTTTTGGCACTTGATGGCAAAAAGGTTAGCCATCACTGTACTAAACCATCATCTCACTTGTCATCCTGTTAAGAGGAATTTAGCTATGGCAAGCTTTAATGAATTATAATACATTTTCTTGCACAAGTTCCTCTAATGCTTAAACGTAGAAAGTCATTGCTGTATGTTTTCTCCAGTGAGTTTAATAGAAACTTCAAGATTAAAAGGTTGAGATGACACAGGTAGAGGGAGTAACAAGGATTAAAACATCTGCTTACAAACTAATGCCAACCCCCTCAGCAGTTGTTACTTTGAAAGACGCAGAATCTGCAGTTGAAGCAATTGCTCTCTCTTGCCTTTCTGCAGGTGTTCTGCTCTACTCAGGGAATGTGCAGTTGGAAACCCGCATCTGTTGTGTCATCCTCTTCCTACTCGGTAATCCTGCAGAGCCCAACCTGTTTATATGGCATAAAGGGCTTGCGCTACGCCTGGTCTGAATGGCCTTGTGAATACAAACAGTGTCCCATTTACAATCTACAGGAATTGCCTGCCCCTCCCTTCATTACATTTTCCGAAAATAACCCTGCATGGATTTTGCTGTGAGTGAGCTGAGAGTGAAAAGAGGAATCAGCATCTTATTTTGCAGATGGAAAAAGAAGAAGTGTGGCGCACACAGCTTACTTTTCTTAAAGTGGTAAACCTCTCAGGTTGATGACTGCAGAGAAGAATTTTAAAACCAGCAACCCAGTTACTTACTTGCCAGAAAGGTCATAGTAGGGAGGGTGGATCACATGTTGGCGATTCTTACTCTTGCTACCTGCCTGAGGTGCCGTAATAACCAGAATTACTTTGTAATTGCTTCACTAGAAATCAAACCACTTCTAAAACAATCCCTGGGTACCTGCACACAACCAAGAGAGCCAGGATTCTGAATGACAAGGCATGATGGGTGATCAATAAAATATTCCTCTGGGAACATTGACATTCCAGTGCATGTTTAAACCTAAGTCCTTCTGAAATTAGCAGGCCAGGCTCCTAAGTACAGATACGAGTTGGATGGGCCAATGTAAGATGCCATACTGGTCCAGCCATTTCCTCTTCTCTGGCCTCCAGCTGATCTGAAGAGGAGTGTTATAAGGAAAGCAGGGAACAAACATTCAACATTCTCCCCCTCCCACTCTCTTAGGCAACTAAAGCAGGAGTAAGCCTAATACAAGCCACAGCTTTATGCTAAAAGGAATGGATGAGCTATGGCATTCCAGATGTTACTGGATGTCAGTCCTTGGCAAGGTGAGTGATGTTGGCAGATGCACTAAAACGATATCAAGACTGGGTATCTTGTCTTCCTTGAAGTGAACTACTATTGACCTCCAGATTAGAATAAGGATCTTGGGTTTAATTGTATTCCAGATCTATATTATGTGGTACTACCACTTGCAGCAAATAATTCTTGCAGCAAAAAAAACCCAACTCTTATAATTATGAAATGTTACATTAAAAGCACAATATCACTTTAAAAAAATAAGAACATAGAAATATATTTCTTTTTTAAGCAAAATCCCTGGCTTCAGCCAAAAACCAGGGAGGTTTTCCCTATGTTGGGCTTGGGTCAACTTGATTTCCTCACTTGTGTATGTATGTTGTATGTTTGTCTTAGAGGAGCAACCTGCCAAAAGGATTGATCTGGTTGTGTTAAACCAAAGTAGAAATGGGAAACAATTGATTTATAGAGCTGTTCCTTGGATCAGAGTGAAGTGAGGTTTGTTGTGTATAGTGTTTAGTCCAGAAGTCTCCAAACTTGGCAACTTTTAAGACTTGTAGACTTCAACTCCCAGAATTCTCCAGACAGATTTTCAAATGCCCAAGGTTTCCCAATAATGTATAAGAAACAATAATAATGGATTGAACACAGACTTGGGGGTAAGAGAAGATAGATATTTCATGTGCTGGATTTATTTCAGATAGAGGATTCCAGATGGTAGAGATTATTTGACTTTGCTCTTCAAAAAATAATTTCTGGCATTGGATTGTGGAATGTAGATGGATGAATCTGAAACCTTCAGTGTGTTGTGGATTCTTCAATTCATTGATTTTCAAATGTCCCATTTCCATATTAGGTATTTTTTAAGCTGGAATCAAAATTGGTATTTCATTTTTAAATGTGTTCAATCAGTTTGCAATTTGAGCTAAAGTGTGTATTTCTGTACAGTATTTTTCCCCTAATACTTGGTGTTTTTGCTAATACTGGCATTTTGCTACACTTTCTTCTTTTTATAAATCAATGAGCTCTGCAAAATTCTGAGAAGTTGATACTTCAAAGGAGAAGTAAGTTTCAGCCTGTCTCTTGATCTGACAATGCAGAATCAAGTTCATAATTAAATATGGACCAGGTGACTTCTCCATCCATCCTTACTGTGGAACAGCTGTCACTCCTGGATTGATCATCTTGTCCCTTATGTGGCAGAGTACGATTGACTTATGGCAAGGATGGGCTGAATGTAAATCGAGGTATACTTCAGATTAGCTGTAGGAGGGGGTTTCTGAAACCCATGATTTATATCAGGGCTTTCCAACCTTGGCAACTTTAAGACTTGTGGACTTCAACTCGTAGAATTTCTTTCCATAGCAAAGGTGGCTGAGGAACTCTGGAGGTTGAAGTCCACAAGCCTTAAATTTCCCAAGGTTGGAGACCCCTGATTTAGTTGGGTTGTTTCCTAAATTAGAGAGCAAATAAGAGGTGTGTCTGAGAATTTCAGTTGTGATTCTGAAAACAAATCATTGGGTGGAACATTCATTTAAAATGTTTTGCAGCGCTGTGCCTATATTTTTGAGCCCTTCTCTTTGTTTAACAAATTTAAGAGTTGGAATGAAAAATCACAGTGTTAACATCTCCTATAATTACATGACTGATTGAGACAGCCAGGGCAAATATGGCAATTTAAGTGCAAATGAAAGGATATGGAGAGTTTGCATGTAATGCCCATTTTTTAAAAAATCAAGTCATGCTTAATTTAATGGAAAGTTTTACCCCAGAATAAAAATACCTACTTTAAAATGAAATCTGCAGCAAACAGAAATATATATGTTTGTCTACATTAGCATTCTTTGAAAATGAATCTGTAACTCTCCAGCAGGCGTCTCAAATTAATCCCCAAATTTCTATGCAGAACAGCTTCCAAGGGAAAAAAAATATTCATCATTTGCATTCATTCATTCAAAAGTATGCAGTTATTCAACACAGACTTATGTGTAAGTTAATATGCAAGGACTGGTGATTTTCTATCGAAAAGAGCATGGATATTTGCCTAGCAGTTAGAATCACATTATATGGAAGTTTCTAGTCATTTTCCCCAAACCTCCTAGTAATTTGTGTGTATCTGGAAGTAAACTCCAAACACTGTACAGATAGCCCTCTACTTACAACAGTTTGTTTACTAATTGTTCAACATTAATAATGATACTGAAAAAAGGAACTTAAGATATTTTTCACTATTAACAAGTGTTGCAGCTTCCCATGGTTACATGATCAAAATCCAGACACCTGGCAACTGACTCATTTTTGATAGTTGCAGTGTCTCGGTCATGTGATCCATTTTTGCGATTGTCTGACAAGCAAAGTCAATGGGGAAGCCACATTCACTAAACAAAGGTCTTATTTAACAATTGCAGTGATTCACTTAACTCTGGCAAGAAAGGTTGTAAAATGGGGCAAAATTCATTTAACAACTGTCTCATTTAGCAACAAAACTTTAAGACTCAATTGTGGTTGTAAGTTGAGGCTACCTGTTATGTATTTTATGAGTAGACTGGAGCAGGACCTACATTTGATAAAATATTTACAAGTGTACAGAAAAAAAAGCGAGTCAAAAAATCTTGGTTTACCGTTACTCCTCTTTCATAGTTCTAGAAATGTATGGGTATTTGGATTGCTGCTTGTTTCCGTAGGTAAATATTTTGGATAATGATCCTGTGTACTGTAAATCAAATTAGTTATACTTGCATTGTTGTGCCAGTTGGTATGCTTTTGTTGTTGTGGAAATTATCTGAAATGGCAAAGTGGAAGTATAATTTCCAACCATGATTAAAAAATACAAATTGTCTTTCTGATTTAATCCCCTCTTGCCTGGAAGTTTGATTATTTAATAATTCACCCTGGTGGGAATTGTATAAAAGAAATTGATACCACAGATTTAAGTTTAGGTCTTCCCTCTAAGAAATAAACATTTTGGATCAGTTTGGTCCAGCATCCTTTTTCTCACAAGCTCTGGAGCAGAGGTCTTAAAGCTCGGCAGCTTCCAGAATTCTCCAGCCAGCATAGCAACAAGTCTTAAAGCTACCAAATTTGAAGACCTCTGCTCTAGACATATGCAGATAGCTTCAGGATGTTTCCAAGTAGAGCTATTTGCAAAAAAAACTTTAAGAGAAAAAGATTTCTGGTTAAATACAAAGGTGACAATTCTGATTCTGAATTGCCCACTCTGCAGATCTTGCCCTCTAAATATGCCCATCCCTGCTATAAATAATATACATCTGTGCTTTTTCCTTTTATATGCTTGTAAGTCTAAGATCTTATTCTCTATATGAAAAAAGGGGAAAATTAAGCAGTGGTGAATTTTGACAGTTGATACATACATTCTTTCTTTTGCTTAAATCATTTCTAAGCAAATGCTTAGAATAAATCATGCCTTTATGCTTTGATATCTTACATGAGGATTGATTAATATAAGCTATAGAAGGTTGCACCTTTCTCTCCATGTTGTCACACTGATTAATATTTTGCCTTTCCACTGAGCATTGAAGACTCTTCGATTCAATTACCTGTGAGATTCTATTAATGGATTTGCTAGACCGTTGATCTTCCTTGTTAGTGTTGTTTATGTCTGCTATAATTCACAATCACTGTGCAATAATCTGCATATGTGGCTGCTTATCAAAACAGAATTATTGATCTAAAACACAGTCCCCACACTGCTACTGAATGTTGAAGAGAAAAGCATTAGCTTAATTATATTGGATCACTGTCTTTGCTTCTTCCCAGGAACAGTTTAGGGGGACGCGGTGGCTCAGTGGGTAAGACAGCTGAGCTTGTCGATCGGAAGGTCGGCAGTTCAGCAGTTCAAATCCCTCGTGCCACGTAACGGGGTAAGCTCCTGTTACTTGTCCCAGTTTCTGCCACCTAGCAGTTTCAAAAGCATATAAAAATGCAAGTAGAAATAATAGGGTCCACCTTTGGTGGGAAGGTAACTGTTCCATGTGCCTTTGGCGTTTAGTCATGCCAGCCACATGACCATGGATACGTCTTCAGACAGCGCTGGCTCTTCAGCTTTGAAACGGAGATAACGCCCCCTAGAGTCGGAAACAACTAGCACATATGTGCGAGGAAAACCTTTACCTTTTTAATTGTATTGGATCACTGTCTTTGCTTCTTCCCAGGAACAGTTTAAAAGGCTGGTCTTAAACTTTAAGAAAGCCAGTTTGGTGTCAATGTTAAAGGCACAGGGTTAGACATTGGGAAGCCTTAGTTGCAGTCTCCAAGATTCAGGTCTGACATTGAGACACCAAGTACAAACTCCCGCAAACCCGAGGTGGGCTGCTTCCGGTTCACACCGGTTCAGGTGAACCGGCGGTTAAGATTCTGCACAGTTTGGCGAACCGGCAAATTCCATCACTGATTGGCCCTGCCCCCACTCATTTTTCAGCCTGTTTTCCAGGCCTTTTTTTGGCCAAAAAACGGTCCGGAAATGGCCAGGAATGGGGCCAGCCAGTGGTGGGATTAGCCCCCACTGGCTGAATCCTACCTTTGCCTTTGAGGTGGGTGGCCAGGAGGCAGATTTGGGTGTTATGAGTGACATAACCCACCCAGTGGGTTATGTTATGTGTGACATAACCCACCCAGACCAACCACCATTCCTGCCCAGCCAGGGAACCGGTTGTTAACGTTATTCAAGTCCTACCACTGCCGAAACCCACAGCCCCTAATATTTAAAACCATAAATTATTTAGAACCACAGAATTTTCCCTGAATACTTTGCTTCTGGTTGAACTTGCTGCTCAGCTCTGATAAGTCAAGTAGTGAGTACAAGAAATGTAAGCTTCATTCATACATTGCTTTGGCTTAGCATGTTTTTAACACTTTTTAAAGGGGGCGGGGGCGGGCTTATCTAGCTGATTTTAATTTTAGGTAATAAACTGGGTAAATAGACCTGTGAACCTAATCAGTGGTATTTATGATGATAGTGCCAAGTTTAAAGAATATAATTTTAACTAGTTATCCAAAGTTGTATAACATTGGAAAGATGATTCACCTTATCAATTTCAACCAGTTTATAAGCTTCACTTTTTTGTGTAAAGTAATTAAGGTGCATTTCAAACTGTTCCCTCAAAGGATTGTAACCACCCGCTATTTTAAAAATGCATGAGGTTTATTTTTTATATACGTCTTAGTGATTTCAGAGTAGAAAACTTGAGATAACAAAGGTTTACTTTTAAAATGAGGATCTTATAAGACTAAGGAAAGTAGCAGAGATCTGAAAGGCCAGAAATGTTGACGTTATCAGAGAAAATGTGAATGTAGCTTTATAAGTAAATCAGTGTACAAAATGCAGAATTTAGGATTCAATTAGGTAATCTGTACATTTATATTTATTATAAGGGTGGAATCCATGGATGTAATACCAGAAAACAAACAGAGTTAATGGACAAACAGTTGCCTCCCCAAAAAGAATGAATAAAGATGACCTAAAATATACCCAGTGGAAGGTCCTAGTTGCCCTTTTTTATGCTAAATATTCTTCACCAATTCAGATCTTTGTGCTATTTGCTGATGTATTGAATCCATTTCTGAGTCATTTTTTTTTGGCTTCTGGATCAGGTTTCATTTCTGGTAAAAAAAGAAAGAAAAAGAACTATTAAAATGATGCAGCAGTTCCTAGATTGGAATTGGATATTGTAATTCAGATATTTGAATTGTTTTCCTCCAGGAGTTTAAAGTGAAACAAATTTAATTATTTATTAAACAAATTCATATGGCTTCCTATCTCAAGGAAAGTGACTTGGGTAGCATATAATAATCCAATAGCCTTGAGTTATGACCAGGTACTTAGTGAGTGTTCATAGTTATGATAGATCCCCCCCACAAAAGGTCTTTATGACCCAAGTTCCAAAAGGCCCCACCCCCTGCAGTCTTAATGACAGCAGTGATTTGCTTAGCAACCACCATAAAAAGGTCATAAAATCAGGACAGTCATGTGGGAAATAAATGATTTTATCCCCAGCCCTTCCCTCAGGAGTTATAGAAAGTGTTATTGCATACAATTTCTCTTCCCCCTTTCAAGGAAAGAAAATTCCCAGAGCTTTCCACAAAAGTAAGCGAACTTGTGAGGCCTGTCCAATAACAGCAAGTGTTGATTAAAATAACACCTTGGTTTATATATAATAAAAGTGCACAACCTCAGACTGCAGTAGTTTGCGTTCTTTTATTCCAAACAAAGACCCACCATAAAGACCCAGAGGAGTTTTCTGCAGATCTGGAATGGAGCAGCCAAAAGAGGCTGCAGAGTATTGGAGCCACAGTTTACATGGTTGCCTTCTGCGCCCTTGGAGCATAAACTAGAGCAGGAGTCTCCAACCTTGGCAACGTTAAGACTTGTGGACTTCAACTCTGGGAGTTGAAGTCCACAAGTTTTAAAGCTGCTAAGGTTGGAGACCCCTGAACTAGAGTAACAAGAAATATATTTTGCGCAGTAAAAAAAATACCCTGAGCAGATTTCAGCAAAAGCTTTCAGTGAGTGTTACTTACCAGCTTCATTCTCAAGATGGAACAAATTCTCGTTGGCATTGGAATTATGCTTTGGCTTTGCTAGCTGCAGGCCAGCAAGGAGGGTCATAAAGTCTACAACTGTGTCTATGCTTTCTTTGTTGGGTGAAATATCCTTGAGAGTACTCAGTACGCTCAGTCTACTGAAAGATTTGACTTCCGAGATGTTGGCTCGCAGGAAGAGCAAGATGATGTTGAGATCATTAAATGGGCAAGTCAGCATTTTCTTGCTGAGGAGATCAAATGCCGGCAGCATTTCATAAATGGACAGAAGCCTCTTGTCCCATTGACACAGCTGAAGCAGGTGGTAGAGGACAACTGGGCCCAGAAGGATGTAGACAGACCCAAGACAGATGCTGGTCACTTGGAAAACGGAGAAGAAAATCAGCTTGCAAGGAATCCAGTCTGGAACATCAGATTCTTCGAAAAGCCCTGCCTTGATTGAACACCTGAATTTATCATGGAAAAAGACCTGCAAGTGGCAGTATCCCAAGTAGAGGCAGCTGACAGCCAGAAGAAAGAGGAGGAGGAGGTTCCTCAATACGTAAACGATGATGAAGTAATGGGAACGTTGCTTGCAAGTCAGGTACCTCTCCAGCAGAGGGAACTCAAAGTATCTCTCACTGCGAGCCCTTGGGGGGCGGGGGACAAAACAAAAATAATAAAGTAGAACTCTTTTAGTGATGTGCTACTTTTCCATGTGTGGGACTTAAAAACAACCAACCAAGAAGAGGACAGCCCTGGAGATTAAGGAGGAATAACCCAAGAATAGCCACTGCTATATACAAATGCAGAGAGAAATTTACAATGTAATGCTTTCCTGTTACCTGTTGTTTTGCAAGTGAAAATTATGGGAATGGGAATGAAAATTTAGCATGCAGATCACACATTCGCCTGTCACTTACAGGTCAAGCTCCTCCCAGAAATCTTCTGGATCCTCTTCCGATTGCTGGAGCTTCACCATGTATTGCACCAAGCGGATGGAACGATTGTAGGATTTATCTAGTTCATCAATGATGAAGAACAAATCACAGTTGAGTGAAGGGGCAGCTGCATACTTCCATAGCAGATAAGGCAGGTACATGGCAACTGCAATTGCCAGCAAAGAATATGGGAAGACCTAGAAAAACAGAACGAAAGGAGTGTATGGTGGTCAGCTGAAGGGTAGAACAGTGTTTCTCAACCTTGGTCACTTTAAGAGGGGTGGACTTCAACTGCCAGAATTCCCCAGGGGGTTGACGTCCATCCCTCTTAAAGTGGCCAACATTGAGATGCACTGGGGTAGAATTACTACAAATTACATAGTGTGCACCAAAGAGATAACGGATGGCTTTCTTCTACACTTGCAATACCTTGAAGATCCAGAGAGAATTGGATGCAGCATCTCTTGCAGGCTCAGAATCATAGCGAAGCAAGGAGTCCCAGCACACGGCATCAACAAAATGAGACTGCTCTGTTGTGAAGTTGCTAGGAGAAAAGCAACTGATTTGGGATCCTATCATAGAAAGAGAAATAGAACCATATTCATCTCCATCCTTCTTCCTAACACAGCAACATCTATCACCTTCCTCTACCGTAGTAAAACCTCCAGCAAGGATAGGCCTTGCCCAACTTTAATCCCTCTAAGCCAGGGGTCCCAAACTTGGCAGCTTTAACACTTGTGGACTTCAACTCCCAGAAATCTCCAGCCAGTAACACTTGTGGGCT
>JANHFP010001642.1:120363-135795 GCA_032468135.1 Calamaria suluensis
ACACACATACACACACACATCTCCAACATGCAATTCCCTTTTAAAGTAAGCTACCTTGTGGAAAGTTCAGAAAGAAATTATGAATTGAAGGAATAAAAGCATTAGAGAGGAAAGGGGAATACAATTGTATCTAGTTTACACCAACAGCATTCACTATACCACTCCGGATACAAGTAATCTTCGAGTTACAACCACAACTGAGCCTCAAAGTTTATGTTGCTAAGTGAAACATTTGTTAAGTGAGTTTTGCTTCATTTTAGGACTTAATACATTTGATCAATGAATCACTCCAGTTGTTAAATTAGTAAGTGAATTTGGTTTCTCCATTAACTTTGCTTGTCAGAAGATCGCAAAAAGTGATCACATGACCCTGGGCCACTGCAACTGTCATAAACGTGAGTCAGTCGCCAAGTATCCGAACGTAAATCAGATCACCATATGGATGTCACAACGATTATAAGTATGAAAAATGGTCATATGTCACTTTTTTCAGTGCCTTGAGTACCGGCAGTGTTGAGATTTTATCAAGACAATGAGATGTGCTTTGGGACATCATGATGCAAGCTACCGCCCTCACGTTCCCGAGTCTCAGGAGATGGGGCGGTATATAAATTGAAACAATAAAAAATAAAATAAAATAAAATATGATATTTTGATGCAAGTACAAACGTTATACATAATGATACACTTTGCATGCTACATCAATGCTTTTTATTCTTGCTAACCGTCCTTGTTTCTGCTATTTTTATCCACCTTTGGGTTGCATTCTATACAACCACCATTGCCCCAATCTTTCCTCTCTTTCACTATTCACTCTACTTTTACATATTTGTTCCATAATTCAGTCCTCGTTAATTTTCTTGATACAATCAAACTGCCTCAATGAAATTCTTTCATACGATTCACTTACTTTTATGATCAACCCTCATCCATTCATTTTACCCAACCTCTGTTCCAGATATAATTCTGAAGCATCTGTTCTCACTGCATTCATTTTATACTATTAATGTTTCTCTTGACATAAATCAAAATTGCTCTGTATTTTCATGCTTCTTTCTTAACTGATTCTAGCTAGCTTTGATGACATTCTTTGCACCTATCTTTTTCTCTCTAAACATATTGTTCATAATATTTTTCTAATCCTAATTTTTGCAGCAATCATTCTCTTTAATGCATTTTTTTGCGATTCTGCCATCCTTTTACTTTATTTTCCCAACACGTCATTTTTCAAATTTCTAATTCATGTAACTGAACTTTCTCTGGGACACACTTTTTTTTTCTTTGTTCCAAGTAGCTCACTTCACCTTATAGTCATTTTCCATTTATTCTGTTGGGAGATTAATCTATTTACCTACTAATAATATATCCACACAAGATTCATCCTTTCTTTTCCTCCACTTGTTCAACATTGTCTTCTATATCTATTTTTCTCTCAAGTCTATCATTGACTTTACCAAAACATGGTCGGTCGGAATCTATCAACATCCCTTTTCCTTCCTTAATTCAATCTTCCATCAGCTTAGTCATGCTTTTAGATATACATTCATATCCTCACCTGAAGAGTTTATGCTTAATTTGCATGTTCAAAACAAACTGAACTTTTTCTAAGCAGATGCATATGTATCTGTCACTCTTCTCTACATTCTGTAAATTTCTGAATTCCATTCATTCAGAAAATTGTACATTTCCCCCTAAAATTAATATATGGTTCTTCCATTCGCCAAAGTGCTACTTGTATCTATTGATGGATTCCTACTGTCCTGCATATCTACAATTTAGATAACACCAGTTCATACATTCTGTAAAATGTTTTAGCTTTTTTGTTCATAATCAAACTAATATCTTCACTTCCCTGTATCTATTTATCAGCTGAACCACGTTTTCAGGCAACCTTCACTGCACAACAAATTTGAATCTTCTACATTCCATGGTCATCACCAAATGGGTCCCAAAGTTATGATCATCACCCCTTGACCATCATGAGATGGGACCCACATATATTCACTTCTGCTACCTCTCATAAATTTAGTCAATCAAGAATTTTGTTTCATGCTGGTTAGGAAGATGTAAAGGGCTATCCTAAATTGTTAGCCATAGTCAAAGCTTGACTACATGCAGCATTTTCTACTATTGATAGGGACTACGTTGATCAGATTGGGCACATTTTGGCCAGTGTGTCACCAGCGCAATGAAAGCCACAAAGTAGCATCTATAATCTCAAGACTACCTCACAAACCAATTATGGGCAATAAACTATTGTCCACATCCCATCTATCAGAAGGCATCTGCAGTGCTGGACACATGATCAGGATGGATTGAGAAATAAATCTTAATTAAAGAAAACAAAATTATTCAAGGAAAATATATAAAGCAGTACATGCATCAAACATACCTTTAAAACAATCATAGGATACAGATAGGTTAGTAAATGAAAGCACACCAATTTATTATAGGGCATTTGCAACATTAGACAAATAACTTCCCTGTTATTTGTTACAAATGGAATCAAAGCTCCTGAAAAGAAAAATACTAGGTTCTATAATATTCCAAATAGGCTGCAAAGAAGATGTGGAACCCTTAAGAAACATTCCAGATTGTATACAAATTTATAGTGGATTATGTTGCCCATTTCATTTGGAAAGAACACCATCATTATTTCCTAAGTACAGGACAGCTGTTCAAGTTCAGCACTTAAATAAATCTAAATCAACACATGCAGTATCTCACTCCCTGAGCTGGGATTCATACCTGAGAACTGGATGCTTTTTATTTACCTCCTTATCACCCACAAAATTACACCGAGAAATAGTATGTGAAAAACAGTTGTGAAAGAAATCCTACTTGTCAATACCACACTGGGATTTCTGCAAGCCGGGTGGCTTCAAAAAGGGCAGCTGTGATTGTGAAAATAGCAGCAGCAAAAGCATCTGTGTAGCGAGTGATGCTTTACTGGGGTTTTGCACGTCGGATTCTTCCCTGCGATTCTTCCATGGCACGATTATTTGGAGTAAGGGATCATCTGATTGTATGTGAGAATTGGACTTGGCATTTAAATGTTCCCAATATCCCAGGATCCCTGAGGTGTATGGTATTTCACGTCTAATACACTTTTCTGAAAGCAAGGAGCAAAACTGCCTGTACTAACTTATCCATTTTTTTTTTACTTTTTATTTTGGTCTGACAATGCCAAAAGCCTTTTCTGCTCCTTTCCCTGATGAGTAATATATACAACTGGACTATTTCAGCAGCTGGCATCCAAAGGTGTATGTGTTTGTGTGCGTGTGTAAATTTCCATGCAATTCTGAGTGCACACAGCTAACTGAACAGCTTCCAGATGGATAGAGAGACCCTTTGATGAGGGTAGCAGAATGCATCCCATCTGCAAGGCTGTGAATTTCTGAAACAAATATGCATTTAATTAGAATACATCACCGGAACACCATCCTTGTTTTGGTTTTAAAATACTCACCTGCTTCTAAATATTTCTGAATCTCTGGGTAAAATCATTCTAAAGGCAACACAGATGCCTGGATCCTCTCACAGATCAACCACTTCATGTGAGGGTTATATTTTCCATTCAAGGTGAAAGAATAAAGGTGTCAGCCCAAGTGTGAGCAAACTGACATCGTTTTGTGAGCAAAAATTTACACAGAACTATAGAAGCGCAGCTATTGAGATTAAGCTTACCAGTACAAGTCCATTTTAGGCAAAAGCACAGAGACCCATGGGAAGACTTCAGTGGGCAGTGGCTGGAAGAAAAATGCTGATAAACCTGTTGTCTTATAAAAGGTGTTTTCCCAAAAGCTCTAAGGCAGGTTGTTGACTGCCATAATCTGCCCTTTAAACTCAGATAGTCATGGAAAGTCCATAAGCCACTCTAGATATTTGTAGTTCTCTAAGTAAGTTGGATTTGCTAAACACCTCATGATTGACTTAACAAGTCCATAAGATCATTCCCACTTCCTAAAAGATCTTGCAGTCAGGATTTCCATTCACACCATTCAGCTGTTTTTCATTAATTAGCTAGTTAACATTTTGCCCTTTCTGCGCCACCCAATTCTTCAGCAAAAATCATCAAACAAAATTGAAAAGGAGGCTAAGAAGAGGAGACAGGGCCAAGAAGATAAAGCTGCTGAACTTGGCAAAAGTTTCTTGATCCTAAATACATATTAGATATCCTAGTAATAGCATTAGTTAAATTATGCCATCAATGTATGTTGTATTACCTATCACAGTGGTCATAAGAACACACTGCTTACTCCTTGGCTAAAATAAAGTCAGAGCATACTATAAATTACTTAATAATAACCCTGACATTGAAATAACAGCAAAATGAAATAAATATTTGCCATGATAAATATGGATAAAAGCTAAAATACAGCATAAATACATGCTCCATATCCCTATCTCAATTGCCTCTACAAACTTTAAAATGACAACAACAATAACAACAATCAATCGACCACAACTGCTTGTTTTTCTTCAGTGCAAACTTTGGCTAGATAGATGGCAGTTTCCACATGCCGGGTGTTGTGTGATTTTCATTTATTATTATTATTATTTTTTGGCTAGGCTGCAGCGCTTCGGGAACGATGTGATTTTTTTCCCCCCAAGAAATTTCTCAGTTTATGGCAACAATTTGTGTAGAACAAAAATAAGATTGCTTGCAACCTCTCCCAAGGGTAAAATACATTATCTGGTTTAATTAATGTAGGAAATCATTTTTTCCCTCTTCAAAGAGAAAAGGCTCTTCATATTAAATGGATCCTTGCCAGGTGTCATTACAGCTCGGTGCAATTCATTTCATAGGCAAAGGTACCTATTTAAATAACTGGATTGATTGATCCAAGGAACATCACTGACTGTAGAAAGCATTCTACTTCAGCTATCCAAGCAAATATGGAATGATGTCTCATAGAGGAAAAAAGCCCCCCCCCCCCAAGTACTTTATAATGATGTGGTTAGTGCGAATGCTATTAGGAAAACTGATGTAATAATTTTAAGATAGATTTCACAGCAAGGATTGAAAATGAAGGTATCCTACTAGGTGATAAAACGACTTGTCATAAGAGCTCCGGTGACATGTCATTTTCTAAGAAACTGAACAATGTTTGATGAAAGAAGTTGGGAGAAAGCTGCTTGTTTTGAATTTTTTTTTAAAAAAAATGCTCTAGCTACATTTTCCCCCTTATGGAATTATATATTTACCTTTACAGTAAGAAGACTGAATAGACAGCAGTAACATAATTTCTGATTATTTGCCGATGCTAACATGTTAGGCTTTCTTTAGGAACAATATCATAAGCATATGAGATATTTCCCAATAAGGTCTTATTTGGGGGATCCATTCAATTGTTCAATTATCAGTTTATTAAATCATAGTTTAGCAGGTGTTAAAAGAGTTGTAAGACCATCCTCAGCCTCCTTTCTTTTTTCTTTTTGCTCTTATTGTCTAGATATATTAAAACAAGCCATCCATTCCAACTCAACAAGGTAAATGGTCTAATGTAAATATATTAAACAATATCTCCTTCAATGTTCAATTCTGGTTCATTAACATTTCCATTTTGGTGTATAAAATGTGCCTGCAGTAGAGGCAACACTTCTATTAATGAAGTAACTAAACTGGAATGGCTGTTTTCACAAGTGTCTTCATGTTGTAGGATGTGGTCTCCTTGTTTGCAATGAAATCTGCCAAAATGAGTGTTTTAGTGTTCAAGTGTTGCACGACATCTGGAGAGAAGCTCCACATGTCGTGTATTAAAACAAAAGCCGCTACTCACATAGTTCAGCAGACATATTTTGCTTCTGCTAAAATGTTTTCTAAAAGAGCTGAAACATCCAGCTTGATGGTAGTCATTGCAACATTTTTTTAGTATGTGGAATAGATGTGCTTGCCATGATAACAATGTCAATGGCGTTTAGATTTATATACTGCTTTACAGTGCTTTACAGCCCTCTCTAAGCACTTTACAGAGTCAGCATATTTCCCCCAATAATTTGAGTCTTCATTTTGCTCAGCTCTGAAGGTTGGAAGGCTTGAGCCTGGTGAGATTTGAACTGCCAAATTGCAGTCTGGTAATCAGCAGAAGTAGCCTGCAGTACTGCACTCTAACCACTGTGCCACCGTGGCTCATAATAAAGTAAGAGCCGAAAATCTTATGCTACTGACATCTGCATATATTTTCTATGACTTTCATAGATTAATTAGTATACTGGACAATAGAAAAGATGGCTTGGTGTTCTAGAGGAGCAAATAAAAAAATAAAAGCAAACTGTTCATGCAAAAGAACATAACAGAGGAACCAGAAGCTGAGAATGGGCATGCAAGCTGTACCTCTTGAGGTTGGTAAAATGAGGACCCATATTATTGAATCAAGAGAGGAGGCACAAGGCAGGGAGGGGTTTTAAGTTTATTTTGAATTTTAAGTTAGAAATTATTTTGATTTATTGTAATATGTATTAAATTCTGTAAATCTGTTTTTAAATTTTGCAAACCACCCCGAGTCCTAGGAGATGGGATGGTATATAAGTCAAAAAAATAAAATAAAATAAAAATAAATAAAGGATAGTCACATGTATGTGTGTGTGTGTGTGTGTGTTCAAAACGTTATCTTTTGAGATCCGAATGCAACGAATTTTCCTTTTAATGTATGCCAATTAGTGTAGATTTAAAGTGACAATAAAGTTTTATTCTATCCTATCTGTCCAGACCCACGGTCAGATCACTTTCTGGACAAACTGTGTCTTTAAATTGTCTTCCCAAGGGGAGTCCTTCACAATGAACAGGGAGGGTAACACACGTTCCTGTATCCCACATGACAAAACTTCCATTGCAACATCGCATATAACTAGGAGACCCGTTCGCTTAATTTTCAGTGTTCCTGCCAGCAATGCATTCTGGGAAATGTAGTTTCTCCGTGGTGCATGCTGGGAAAATCCCCCCCCCCCAGTCAAGCCCACAGATTCACCTCTGGGACCGCTTTTGGCTTCTTCTGTTCCCGCAGCTTCTCCGCCATGTGCTCGGCGGTCACCGAAGCGGCCGCGGCTGGACTATGGGCAAAGCTCCGAACAGCCGCTCGTAGAAAAGAGCAAGGAACGTTTTGGGTGGCCATTTTCTTTCTTGCCCACGTGACGTCAGAAAGGAGCGGGCTCAACTCTTCCACAACCCGCCCCTTTCTCTCCCGGGCTCTCCTCGCGCCTTGCCCGAAGAAAGCCCACCAATCGCGGCGTTCGGGAGGAGAGTACTCTCCTTCCAATGAGACGTCAGTGCGACACTCTTGGAGGCGCGGAGCAAAGCTGTGCGGGCCAATGAGAAAGAAAGGAGCTGAGGCCTTGCAGCCAATAGCAACGTGCCGGAAGGCGAGGTAGTTGTTTTCTTTGGGTTTCAAGAACGGCAGTTGAGGTGTGGTTTTAACGGTTTGTCGGGCAACTGGGAAGGCGGCGCGGGCGCAGCGGTGGCCAGGTACTCGCGGCGGGACCGGCTCGGGGAAGCCGGGGGAGCGTCGCGAAGCTCAGCATACTCAGGAGGGAAGGCTGGGAGAGAGGCTGGTGGATTCCGAGCCGGTTAGAAGAAGGGAAAAGCGGGGAAAACACATGGCTGAGGAGAAAAAGCTCACTTTCTGAGGAGGATTCTTCTGTCCTTGCTCTCAAGCCTCGTTTTTCAAGGGTGGACTTCAACCCTCAGCATGCTGACCGGGGGCATTCTGGGAGTTGGAGTCCGAGTCCCCACGGGGTTTCCCGAGGTTGAGAAACGTAGTTTTAAACCTCTTCTGTGAATGGGAAAGTTACATACTCGCAGCC
Source organism: Calamaria suluensis (assembly GCA_032468135.1). NCBI lineage: Eukaryota > Metazoa > Chordata > Lepidosauria > Squamata > Calamariidae > Calamaria > Calamaria suluensis. The sequence continues at coordinate 128,167 of JANHFP010001642.1, forward strand.
TCAAGCCCAATCCTGACGCCTCTGGGTTAATATAAAGCGGAGAACCATTGCTGAAGACTGCCTGAAAAGCTCCTTATGTAATCTATGCGAAAAAGTAATCCGACCCCTACATTAAACGGTGTGACCACGAAATAATTGTATTCTAAGCGGCGGCTTGATAGAGGTGGATCAGAGAAAGGGACCGAAATAAATAGTCAGCCACGGCTAGATTTGAAACACAACAGTTTTGCTATAAATATTAGCAAAACCTGTTTCTGTATACATAATTTTTTCCATTTGTTATTACCCACATTTATAGAATTTTATATTGGCCAAGTGTGATTGAACATACAAATAATTTGTCTTGGTGCATAAAATAAAGATTCATTTATCAAGAATTAAATGCAGGTTTTAGTATTTGTAATGTTGCTTCTTTCCCAGGTAAAACTCATGAAGAACATTTTGAAGCAATATTATTTGCTAGAAGATACAGGTATGAGAGCCCTTTTTAATTCTTGTAAACAAAATGAGGTCAGTTTTGTGATATGAAGAGGTTGATTGCTGTATGCAGTTAGGGGTATAGTTACTAAGTTTGAAGACTGCATAATTTTCCTATTTAGCTAATTCTATCAAACTGTATTCATAGACACTAAATCATGGTTTACTTTGATTTATTAAATAACCCATCATTGACTCACATGGGTAAAAATGTATGCCAAATCATGGTATAATAATTATATTGTCTAGTTTGCACATTATGCTAAGCCACAAAACCAAACCCACTTTTCGTTTAATGTGTTAAACAAAGTAATGGTGTAGGGGTGTACTACAAAAATTAGTTATTGAGCTTAATCCCTCATGTAAAACCTGTCTGAGGGGGCTAGATTTATAAATTATGAACAACTCACCGTTTATTAACTACTTTGTTGAACAACCCAAATCAGCCTAGTTCATAAACAATATTTTATTACAACTATTCTAAATGTAATCACTCCTGATATGCTGAATGTCCCATCCCTGTGGTTGTTTATTTTTAAGTAATTTTGCACAATCTCAAAAGGAAACTTTTGCAGTCTATTATTGTATAGCCATGGAAAATGGTTTCAGGTGCAATAAACACCATGTTGAACATGCACTAATTTTTATGCCATAAATTTCAATCCACAATGACTGAATTTATACTTAGAAACAATATCCTAACTTAGCAAAATGTATGAACTAAAGTATATGATTTGATGGTTTAGTCGATGCAGGCTTTTTATGTCTTTGACACCAATTGTTACACTTTTAAACAGATGAATATTTTAATATTTCATATGGTATTCTGTAAAGCTGAGCCAACCAGGTGATCTATTAAATCTGCCACTGGACTTAACTTGTTTAGGTTACATCATGCTTTTCATAAAGTGCATATAGTGATTTCTAGGGAAGGCATCCTCGGGAACTCCATTGCAGAGAATGTAATATCCAGAGTTTCCACACAGTATATTTTTTCTTTTTTATATCTGATTCTTGGAGACACTTGGCTAAAGCCTGCTGTTTTCTTGTCAGTTTTTTTTCAGAAATCGTTTGCCATTAGGTCCTTCCTAGAACTGAGATAAAAAGACTTACCCAGCTGCCTTTGTGTCCAAGAAAGAACTAGAACATCTGATTTCTAACCTTGCCCTCTATGCCAGACTGATTGTCATGAATGTACCAAATGTTTAAAGTAGATAAAAAAAATTCATTTTTAAACAATATGAGAAAAATGTAAAGGACTCAGAAATTTGCATAACTAGCTAAGGTACCTACTTGTCTAGCTTCCCCCATATTCCCCAAATTACTGCTTTGGCAAGTATAATTATTATAATCATTATTTAAAACTGTTTAAGTATTAGATACTTTGTATACAGCTATAAACAAAAAATGCAGAACCAATGTTAGATATCTGCCCATTACAATTATAAAACAAATGTTTATTTTTGAAGGTTAAAGGGAATGTGTGTAAGTCTATATGTAATCCAACTATTTACCATTGTAACTTAGATGCCTGTAATAGATAATTTTGTTTAGAGCTAGCAAGATAGCGTCAAGAAACTTCAATCTGTACCAATACATATCCTTTTTGAAGTTTGTTCTGGAATTTCCTTGTCCAATTGAATAGAATCCACTGGGCTGCTTTTAATTTCCATTTGCTCGTCCAATTCCCTTTCAGGATGCTTTGTTTTTTTCAAATGTGGTTGTTCGATGCGTCCTCTGCGCACAAAATGACTGATACGAGATTCTAGATCTTCACATTTGGGCCGATCCATTAATGGTTTGTAATTGCGGGCTTTCACTCCTTCGATTAAAGCACTAATCTGGTTGTGGACTTGTGGTGTTACCTCTCTCCAGAGTATTGTTGTGCTGTTGCTTGAAGCTGTAATCAACAATTAATCATAATCAGAACAAAAAATATATATCAGCATTTAATGTACTAATTGCTTCTGCCCTTTGAAGTAGTTCTAAATATATTGGAACTTGTTAGAACCACTCTACTCAACAATACAGTTTTAACATATTGCTGGATATAATAAACAAATAATATATTTTGTTTAACATGTTAAACAAAAGGAAATAATTCTTCAAAAACAAAATGTTTGTTAAATATGAAGTGAGTTCTGTGCGTATATAAAATGACAAAATTGAAGTATATAGTATACTAGCAGTCTAGCACATGGTAAATTGAAGGTTCGTTTTAATACAGTTTTTAAAAATATAATTCTTCCTACCTGGCTCTGTAGGTATCTTTGCAAAATCCAGGCCCCATAACATGCTGTATAGCATCTGAGTTTTAATAGCATGGTTTGTCCAAAGCTGCTGAAAGCGTGTAACATTAAATTCCTGGACTTGATGATCATAGTTCCATTGGATGTTTTCAAACTCACAATCATATAAAACTAGAGGAAATTCCACTGCCATGCTGCAAGGTAATCAACTTAAATGAGTACAAATCAGGTAATTCCAACAGAGTGCACATTGCTTTAAAAATGTTATAGCTCTTGACAACAGATCAAAATGATAAAACATAATTTTAACAAGGCAAGCTCAAATAAAGAGAGCCATTGCCAATACAGTAAGAATGCACATTTTTTGGAATTCTTACCTGTATTGTGGTTTCCTAGGATTAGTTTCTATATCAAACAATTCATCAATAATGTTTGGCTTCTCCATCCTTTGACCAATCAAGAAGAGAATGGCCATCATACAGCGGACTTGGTGATAGAGAAATGCTTGGCCTGTTACTTCAAATGCATATATTTGGAAATGGTTTAGTTCTTCCACTTTCCTTTCTTGATCTGCAAGCTTCACTTCTGCAGTCAGGATTGTCCTCTGAAAGCTGGTCACACCGTTGGCTACGTCCATTTTGCAGAAATTACGAAAATCATGGGTCCCTATAAATCTTTGAGCTGCTGCATTCATAAGAGCGACATCCAGATCAGCATGGGGGAAGAAATAGCGATATGTTCTCTTCAGGCAACTAAATCTAGCACTGAAGCTAGGATCTACAGGGGCCCATGCCAATACTCTTATGTCAGGAGGGAGCACTTGATTCAAAATATGGGTGTAGTGGATCTCTGAAATACAACTTTTACCTTCTGTGTAAACAACCGCAGATTTATTATCTGAAAGGTTTGACCGGAGATCCAAAGAGATCACCTGAAAATTGCAAAAAAGTTGTGATTCTAGAATTAGGTTCACATTTCTATTGAACGTATCATTAACAATTTTCCTATTTATTCAGTGGTGAAGAGCCACTGGTGTATAATTTTTTTGATATACTGATGTTTTCATAGTGTTCCTGTTTGTTTATAAAGTCTTTAGAAGTGCCTCTTGTGCCAATAAAATATAACCAGAACCTGAATGCTAAAATACCACTATCATTGGAATTGCAATATAATGAATTTTGATTTAGTGGAGCTTCATACAACAGATTCTGCATGCAGTGGATTACATTTCCATGGCAATTTATGTCACTTAACAGAATGGTGTTGGGCACATAATACATTTTAGTCTAAATGACATTACAATAATTGAAATGATACCATTTCACAAATAATGTAAAGTGCTTTTTTATTTAACAAATATTAGTTTGCATTTAACAAACATTTATGTATTACAACATTTTCCCACAGTCCATTAAAGCATACAGGTTTTGGAGTAGTTTTCCTTGGGAACTCTGGATCTCACTTGGTTTGATTTTTTTTGTTACTTGTAATATATTTTTTCTAAATAGCTAAATCTTTTTTGCAGAAATAGTAGCTTGTCATCAGTTTCAGATCAATTCTCAAGCTCATCACCTAGTTTTATAATAGATGCACTCTTAGCTGACTATTTACAAATGTTATAATTTAAACCATTGTAATGCATTAATAATAAATCAATAGTTCTTGTTCAGAGTTTTCTAACTGTTCAGTCGTCATGCTATATACAAAATTACTGAGTTGTAACTTGCTTGTGCGGCTGACTATAGGATGGGCCCAAATGATGTCAGAAAAATGAGGATTCTGAAAGCACCTTTTATTGTCTAAAATTTTTATTAACAGTTGCAAGTTTTTATCAGGTGAATATGATCAAATGAGCTGCACCTCACAAAAGCTTACATCTTTTAATATTTATTAGTTGGAAAAGGTACTATCAGACTCATTACAGAAGAGATTGTTAATTATATTCACTGCATTTTTGCACGATCAACTGGCATAGTCTTTTAAACAATAATTGTATGATTAGCTGCAATAACACATGTTCTGTTTGTCACTGCATTCTCATTTTAATATAAATTAATATTAGACTTACTTGTCCAAATGCACTGACTCCCTTGTCTGTGCGTCCACAGCGATGATAGTTAGAAGTCTGTCTGTTGACCACCAACCGAGTTTTTCCCAGAGCTTCAAACAGTTTCTCTTCTATTGTATTGTTGGTGTTTTCCTGGCTGGCAAAGCCCTGATATTCCCAACCTAGGTAGGCGATCTTGAGTGCCACGTGCCTCTGGCCATATGCACTAAAATTGAATGGCCGCTGTGGACGTTTCTTCCCCTTTCCTGATGCTGGGAGGCCATTCCCCTCACCTGGTCCTTTTCTGTTTTCCAAGAGCCTGCCTTCTAGCCTTTGCACTGTCTCTTCCAGTTCTTGAATTCTCTTTAATAGCCTTTCTGTGTCTTCTGTGCCTTTGGCCATTGGTAGAATGCTATTTTTAAAAAAATCTGTCAGTATGAAAATGCAATATCTGTGGAAAAGGATCTTTCTGGGAATAACAAAACAAATGCAATCTGTATTTGCTACTAGAAGCTATTCAGCTGGAGAAAATTAACTACCTTGCTTTCCAACTGTTTCTGCAGAGAAAGCTTGTTGGAATTTTATGAATTTCATGAAATGCTGAGAACTCTCTGCTTTTGTTCACTTACAGAAGAATCTGTTTTAAACCACCTTTACACTGGGATCCTCCATTTCTAAGCTGGCTAGAGGAGCAAAAGTTACGTTTTCCAGGTAGGTATCATGATGTATAGTATTGTTTATTCAAAAGCATCCCGAGCACGCCTTCAATTAAGCAGTCCCATTTATCAGGACCCCAAAACCATTTCTTCTACATATTTGGTTTTCTGGAATGAGTCCAAGGGGCTCCGATCTTATAGCATTCCAGACAGCCTTAAAGACCTGATCCTTTTCCCAGTCATGGGCTAGACTGGTAGATATATGATATACTTATCATCTTGGCTAGTTCTGCCAGCTTGTTATTGTCTTTTTACTGTATTTGTTATTTATTTTTATATGTGAACTGCCCAGAGTTGATTGAAGTCAGGCAGTGTAAAGTTGAATTAAATTTAAGTTAAGGTGGTTAAAAAGAAAAGGAAAACAAAAAACACAAGTTGATTTAATTGGAAAGTGTATTATTTTGCTATCATTATTTAGAAAATAGGAAGGATTGCAAAATCATAACTTATTTTAAAGGGAAGCTGAAATGCTGATAATTATTGAGTTTGCAGTGAGGAAAAGAACTTAAAGACCATTGAGAAATGAGTAACAAATACTATTGTACATTCCTTCTTAGATTTATATACTGTATTTCTTCAGAAACAAGCATCCCTGCTCTTTAGAATAATTGCAGCCATTTATCAAGCTGTTGGAGGCCATTCAACTTTTCTACTCCATTTACTTTTCCAGTCTAGGCCCAGGGACTTCTTGGTTTGTGACCCTGAAGTCTGCCTTCCCCCAACCTCAAAACAAAAAAACTCAACAACCCCACCCCAAATCCTCTAGGAGAGGAAGGGATTGGGGCAAATATGCATTGGGTTTGGGATGTGCAGTAGGTGTGTTTCAATGTATCTGGCCAGAGGAGCTGGGGAGGGGCAGCCTTCACAACGTGGCACAAAGGGTGGTGGTTTCTAAACCAATAAGATGACCTGATAGAGATGGTGTTGATAAATAAGCATGAGTTGTAAGGCATTTATGACTTAGCAGACTGTACAAACCTAGCTTGGTATCTTTTCCAGAATTCATAACTACCTCAACTGAGAGAAGCAATGCAAGCCCTGGTACGACCCAACCGATACAGATGGAATTCTATGAGCAGGGAAGAACGGCTCAAAGAAGCTGCCATGGACTTTATTCGCATGTGTGCAGAACAGGGTGACGGTGATAGCCCGAGACAGCTTCAAATGGCCCCTCAGCTGGACCCCTACCCGAGAGCCTCGGTGGCCTCAGTGGCCAGACCTATGCTTCCTACAATGATCAGGCAAGGTAAGACTGAATCCAGCTTCCAGTCAGACAACCTTGAGAATTCCAGAGTTTCTAAGAAACCTGTGATGAAAAGGAAAGTTCTGAGGCGAACGCCTGACGGAGAAGTTCAAGTGACAGATGAATCTATCACTAGTGAAACAGACTCCAATAATCCAAGTGTCCAACAATCCAGTCCTGAATGTGAGAATTTAAATCAGAGAATGTACCTTCAGAATGCTCAGGAGAAGGAGGAAGAGTGTAATGAGGAGAACCAGCCCCAAAGTTCCCCTCGGTCAGTCTATTCCTGGAGTCCTTCGGAGGAAAGCCAGAATCCGTGTTCCCGAAAAGAGAGCCAAAGCCTCAGCTCTTCATCCTTTGAGCAGGACTTCATCCTACCTTGCCACCCCAAGTCTTTCATATTACCAAAGTTAGAGCAGCTCAATCGGAACAGAATGAAGACTGATCGGGTTGCCCGTTACCTGGAACACAAACACGACTGGGAATCCCTGCGGCTTCCAGGAGAAGACCCCAGGAAAGGTATCCGCTGGAGCATTCGGGAACAGATGCTCTACAAGTCAGAATTGCCTCCTAAGCCTCAGCCTGTTTATATCCCCAACACTTATCTGGTGCCTACAGAGAAGAAGAGATCTGCCCTGCGCTGGGGAATACGCTGTGACTTGGCAAACGGTGTGGTGCCTAGAAACATCTATTCCTCCTAAAGAACCTGGAATCTTTAAAATGTCATACACAGAAGAACTTAGTAGATCCCAAAGAGCTAGCTACCTCAAATGTGCAGCTAAGCTATTTCTATTTCTTTCCAATTCCAAACCCTACCCACTTAATCTTAAGATCTATCTTGGATCTGAATGCCTACTTTCTTGCCAAAGATTTTTTTAAAAGCTACCATTGTCAAAT